>JABUQX010021939.1:17500-27500 GCA_015478945.1 Trachelipus rathkii
TTATTAAGTAGTTAACACCTCATCGCACGTAACACTTCAGCGTCACCATGGAAGGGCCACACGCATATCTATACAATGTACCAGTCTATATAGAGGATTGTCAGGAAATGTATTCGAGGTACTTCGACGAGTAGATCATAACACGGGAAAAAATCTTATGGCCCCGAGTTGAACACAAATACGGACACGTGTCAGTGTTTGTTTGGTACCATTCAAGTGCGGTTTACAACTGATTGTTTTGTTTTTTATAAATGTTTGTGTTTGTTTGTTGTTTTCGCCAAATAATAATTGTCTAGAAATAACTAACCTAGTCCCCCATAACTATCGCCCTCTCTATTGCTCTCTCAATAAGTACCCTTAACTAACCCAACCCTACCTACGATATAAGGCTTCACTTAACACGTACCTTAGCGAGCGCCAACTAAAATCTGAACTACTAGGCTCTACCTACTCCACTTATTAATCTACCCTATACTATAATACTGCACCTCGCACTCACTTAACTCATGCAAATATCCTCCAATCTACTAAAACTAACTTACCTTAAAATACTATTCTACACTTTAACTTTTAACACATACATATATGAGAAGACGATGCCACTGGTATTCAAAATAATCACATTTCCTTTTGCATAATTGCGAGACCTCAGTAATTTTACATTATACTTGATATTTAATCATCCAACTGAAGGGATTGTTCATCAGCACGCATGTCCTTACTAACATATACTAAGCTCATCTTTCCTTACTCCACCATTTACAATGAATAATGAATAAATCATACTAAATAATCAAATCCATACATACTAACAAATTAAAATCTTAATTTAACAAATAAACTATATATTATTTAAATTTAAATAAATTAATCAACTAATTCTATAATAACAGAATAATAATAAATCAATAATCAATACACACACCTAATAAATGTACTACTTCACTATTTATAACATTAATTAATGAATAAATAATACATCATAATAACATCACTCTGTGATTTTCTAACTGATAGAAGACAAAGATAAATACATTTAATAACTTGCATTCTGAGCGATTCTAGAGATTTTGGATCTGACTTCTAGTAGAATATATCCAATTTAAAATATCACCTGTTCTTATTCACTTATAGTATGCATAACCAATTACCTCATTTTCTAGCTCCTACGGAACAGAACGCATCATAGTTTTCGTGCAGCGCAATATATATTATAGCCTACAGGCTTTTTCTATTTCCCATTCGGTTTTTGTACAGCTTCATTTTCCATATTCTTGTGAAACATGAAGCTGCATTATCTTAATATTCTTGGAAGGTTGTCGCACATTTAGCCACCCGACACCATTCAATTCTGAGGAAGACATCTCTATTGCGTCTGCACTGTCTCTAGTCTCGATCACTATATAACATTGGCGAGTTCCACAAATTACTGCACAAATGTAACTCCAGAAGCATTCGGTCAACTTCTTTTCCATAGCGCATACTCAAAGGTGTGACATAGCTTGTTCCGCTAGAGAAACTGTTAGATCACTGCTTGATAAGCGATAGTTCTTACGTAATATTCATGCTCTTAATCATTTCATTATGAACACCTATTAACAACTAATCACTTGATTTTCGTAAACACCAGTATACTTAATTTAGACGACATATTTAGACCAGATTATCCACACTAAGGGGACTACTCCACGCACTCACACACTATCATGGGTAATTTCATGGCTTGTTGTAAAATGTAAAAAGTGTAACAAATATCTGTGCAATGGACCACTGCATGCAGATGATTTTCCTTAATTTTTGGGGGCAAAAACTCCCATAGTTTGAGCGCCACATGCGTAGGTGTGGCAATGAGCAAAGTTATGTGGCACTTACACGTTTCTGCCTTCTCTATGGCGTGTATATATACACTCATATGAAGTTCATTCCACACATGATTGGTACCACACCCAGCAAGTATTAACAGACGTTTATCCCACCTGCATACAATACAGACCCAACCTCTGTCTAGGGGTCCTATGCACTTCAGATAAGATGACATATTTCCTTATTATCCCATCTTCCATAACTCCCTCTCGAAGTTGGATGAAGGGAGCTACTGCCACTATAATATTTTCAGCAAACTGGTTTCCTATTCATGATTTTGAGTTCAGTCATCAAATTGCGAGCACTATATTAATCAATTTCCCCTTTGCATATAAGAAACATCCATCCGTCATCACCATTTCACTTTCTTCCCGCTCTTTTATGCTCCTATAGACAATTAGTCATGTCACCCATTACCATTCATTCCAGTCAACACTAACCTAAACATTCTGTCGAGCCTCATTACGGCGAGAAGCTATAAGACACTGTTAAGAACACTCCGTCTGTAGCTGAAGGAGAAAATCAACTTATCGTTACCCGTAGGAACAGTTAATATTCGCAACAGAGAAAAGATTTAACCTAACCTTTCAGAAGAAATACTTAACTGATTGTTGTGGTCTGCAACCAGTGTGCAACGAAATTCAACATATCGGAATACAAATCAAGTGAATGATGGTTAATGAACCTTAACACGTTCATAGTCTGGCAACACAGAAAGGCACACTCACATATATAGCACAGATGTCTCCTGAGGCTCAATAAGCACATAAACACAGGTAAAGTTGAGAAGGAAGGATCACGCACATACAACCAATTAGTCACCCTATCGGCAGTACGTCTATTGGATGAGTAGCACTCCTGACAATCCCGCCCTAGTCATCCAGAAAAGCGTAAATCAGTTCCCATCTTGAAGAGCCTCGGCCTTCTGCGACCAATACGCTCGAATAGAGAACAGATGCGCTGGAGATTGAAAGTGGGGCAATAATCTTTTTTCCTCCTACTCGGACAGAAGGACGCATACCACCAAGTATTCTTGTTTTATTTGCCGCATTACTGTAGGAGACCAGTAGAGCGATATAAAGAGGTGATATCAAGCTTGTATGTGGCGAAAGATACAGGTTTGCTTCGTTGAGGTGAATAAGACCAAAATGTTTCTGATTGATGTATGACAGAGAGAGAGTAATGCTAATCAAAGAATCTTTTGTGTCTCGTCACTGAGGAAAAGATCATAATTACCATAAATCTTAACCTAATGTTTTTTTTAGTCGAGCACTAGTGTGTCAAGACTCGCTAATTTTATAAATTTTTTTGCCAGGGCCAAGATTGGGCGTTTTTCGCGGAGCCTGCTCAAGCACAATATATAAAATTAAAAATCACATGCACCCTATCCCTTTAGTCAAACATACGATTATATATTATACTATTAATGGAAAAGCTTGAGTAAAGACTAATTTAGTTAGATATTATTTTTTAGATTGAACATTATCTAGAGCTATAAGTATTATATATATATGATAATATACTAGGGATAGCTTAGTACACATGAATAAGAGACCGCTATACTCGTTAATATTTTATAATATCAAAATTTAATATGAACCATAGCGTATGAGTAGGTTAACCGAGTTCGTGTGAGTTATCATTATACGTCTTTTTTAATTAAATTTGAGTGTAAAAAATTTATTCTTGGGATCTATTTTGAACCGATTAACATATAAGTAGTTAACTGGATATAGAATTTAAGTACTCACTATTTAATAATTATTAACTACTTTGGTTATAAATATTATACCATATTCATTGTAATGCGTAAATATAGTATAAATATTATACCTTATTGATTGTTGAATCTAGTGAGGAGAAAGCACAAAATGTAACGAAGCTTACACATGCTCCACAAAGAAGAGAAGTTGTCGAAAGGAGGAGATTCTTTGTAAAAACTAGTCCGAGCTTGTGCGATACCTGATTATGTATATTCTTCATACAATTCAAGGTAGAGGCTGGCGACAGTAAACTTAACTGTTGGATGCAATCCAAACTGCGTAAACTTTCCAGGCACATCTCCACCTATCTAATCATATATATTCTCAGCACACACATATATAACAGCAGACACATATTAATACATGCAAATTAACTCAAAATGAATCACACAACAACGAGGAGCTTTATTTTTATGTTTTCCTAAGTAGTCGTTCGAGAGCCATCTTTATACTAATCTTGGATTTTTTATTTCTAGTTCATATTTTTCGTACCTTATGTTCCCCACACAAGAACTATACAGGTAATCACACTAAGATAATGCAAACAATTCAAGTCCCATAAAAATAGATAATACAGTTACAATGCAATAATATTAAATATAATAAATAAGGTAAATAATAAACATTTAAATTAATATAATAATAATTATATAATACTTAATTATTGCACAAATTAAAAATAACAATTAATATATTAATAACTAATCATAAGAATAATAATTAAATAATAAATAAAAGTAATAAATTATAAAACTAAATTATTTACTTATTAATATATAATAAAAGAAAAAAAAAGAAATAAATAATTAGCAATAAAAAGAAAATAATAATAATTAATTCATATATAAAACTCTCATTGTTAAATAATAATTAATAATAAATAATAATAATATAATTATAAATATATATAATATAATGTATACTATATATAAGTAAGATATAAATATAATGATCAATTATTTATTATATTATGAGAGTAATAATGATAGTACCCACAATTATAATCATAATACACACACACACTAAGCAGAGTCAATATTACTAAAATATCTCTCTCACTATTATAATAGGTTTAGCTTCTCCCATTCAATCTAGATATAATAAAATCACAACAGTCAATAAAAAAATCGATTTAATTGTAAATTAATTTACAAAATATAATAATAAATAAATTAAAATAATAATAATAATATATATAATAATATATATATTAATAATAAATAATATAAATAATAATGTAAATAATAAATAATAATGATAATATAATAAATAATAAGAATATATTACTTTATAATCTTATATTAAGGATATATTTTCATATTATTAAAATTTTTTATATAATTAAAAATAATTTAAATTATTAAAATAAGTTATTAATTATTATTTAAATTAATTATTATACATTTATTATACTAATTTTTATCTTATTATTATATTTATTATATATTATAATATATAATATTATTTTTATTATTTATTTAATTTTTAATTTATATTATTTTTATATTTTATTTTTATATTATTTATATTTTATATTTAAATTGTCATTTTATATTTTAATTTTTTTATTATTATTATTTTATTATTGTGTTATTTACATATTATTATTATTTATTATTATATTATAATATATTATAATAATTAAATTATATAAATCTATTATATAACTGTGAAATAATCCTATACTTCAGAAAAGGGTAGACAATTATAGCTGATAGTAGTTTATCATATATATTGAGAATACATATTAGGTATATTAATATCGAAAAGAATGAGTTGCAGAGCATATTTCAGGTATGATGGAGTGATTCTATTGATCAGTTCGTAGGGGGGAATAATGATAGAGTTATGCGCACAATAACAATAGACCGCTTTTATTGATAGGCTTACATTTTCTTCCTTAATTTCCTTTCCTCTTGTCTCTTGACTAAGTAAAACTAACCACAACACCATCATGCGCCTAAGTCACAGCAACCAGGCTGACTAGCTATACTACAGCTCAACTCTCTACAATCTTATTCTCATTACTAATCTACTACTAAGTATGACATCACCTATCACGATCAACTCACTCATCCTTCCTAATCTATCACTAATTAAATATTATATTAAATATTATTCGATCACTAGATTATTATTTATTATTGTTTTATTATCATGATTCATCAATCTACTAATTTATTATTTTATTATTCATTATTATGATTAATATTTGTCATAGTATATATATATATATATATATATATATATAACATCACACATGGTATAATACACAACCTATAACATATATATAACACACACAAACTACCACATCACAACAAGCTGATCACAGCACATCACACTGGAGAATATTTCCTCTCGAGCAGAGTAAAATATTCTGTAATTACTACGAGACTGGAGATGTCTCTAACATACTCAATAATAAATAATAAATAATAATAATAATGAATAATAATAATAATAATAATAATAATAATAATAATAATAATAATAATAATAATAATAATAATAATAATAATAATAATAATAATAATAATAATAATAATAATAATAAATTAGCCTTTATAAATGTAAATAAAATTGGAAAATTGAAAAATTTATGCTCATCAGTAATATTCAAATAACTGTGAAGCCAGTTACATTGGAAAAATTATTTGTAGTCCTTCTTATCCGCATTGGTTGAACAACAACATACAAGGTATCTCCCTAATGAGGAACATTGGATACATTTGCACCATTCGCTTCAGGTATTCAATTTTGCAATAATTTTGTCTATTGAAATGAGGCAATAGAACCGCCATGTCTTTAGAGACCCTGTATATTTTGGCACCGCAAGCCCAAAGTTGAATATATAGTCATTGGCGCAACACCCCATATACATACAAACACACTATATGTCTATATTATGCTGCCCAATCAGGATACTTATCTATTTCCAAATTCACTCAGTATACAGGGTGTGCCTTGATTTTTCAAAATGAAAATTACGTTTTCCAAGTATTGCAGCTCACTACATTCTCAGCACGACTACATATATCACTACTTGACTACGGAGATGTTCTCAGATTATAATCTTATATATACCAAATTATGTACTTTTTTAATGTACATTTTTGGAGTATTACTATCGAGTTCGTATTTCTTTTTTATAAGAGTCAGGCTTTAATACTATACTTATTATTATTAATATATATATACACATTATTATATTTGATATTCTATATTTATCAGAACACTATGCGTAACCTATATATCACGATCAGAGCCTGTTTGATATAACACCAATGTATATTTACTGAGCTACATCATCTAGTAGTATGAATATTTATGAGCCAGAGAAACTACAAAGAGAATAAATATATTACTTAAACTTTGAGTGGCAAGTCAAAGCATAATCTGTTGTGCATCACACGCTTCTAGGAAGAGGCTTACCTAATTCCTCGATATCAATTACAACAGAAAGCAGTACACAAAAGTCAGCATTAAGTTCAGGGCGATAACGACACATATCACAGGTCTGTATTATTAGCGTAAGTGCCGCTTGAGAATAAATATATATACTATTATCGTCTTAGATGAAAATGATTAACGAATTGAAATATAAATATTATTAAAATTAGATGTGGTGTAGCTATGTGAGATAAAAGGTGGGAGCGGGATGCCACCAAGATATCATTCGATCCTCTACGAGTGACTGTGATATTGTCATTTAAATATTTGAGTTCCTTTTTTGGTATATAAAGCTCGATAAGAGATATTACATCACAATGATACCGTCATACCCAAGAATAGGCAAGGAAAACGTTCGTGTGTCTTAGTCACTCTCTCGGAATCTTGGAATCAGGCGGGACACTAGGCTGACGGGCTAGTAAAGCACTATATCACCGTCCCTGACCGCATAGTCACTGCGGTCTCCACGGTATATCACCTACACACTTTGGACTCATCCTATGAGCTGTCGTGGGGGATGTACGCATGATCCGAGCACTCAATTCCAGGATCTCACTACTATGCGTCGTCGCGAGGCACGCTTGCAGATGTGTAAATTGTAATAATATCGAAGGAGAGAGGTTAAATGCCGTAAAATCGTTCACCACCCATTCACGACTCATGCGCCTACCACGGTAAACGAGTCACATTGAGTGACCTTAGTCACGCTGTAATTGCCGTAAAGTGTTAGTTCGTCTCTCCCAGAGAAGATACTTTACTGCTTTTAGCATTCTAGATCTTATTTGTTGAAATACGTATTACCACCATTTGTTCTTCAAGGTCTCACATATTTCACGGAGCGAGCTGTACCACAGCAATTTTCGTCAAAATTTATTTTCCGCGCGACACCTCAGAGAGAACGCGTAGTGTATCTATTTGTACTGTTTTCATGAAGAATTATTCGGATTGAGGATCGACACGACTATCGGAGAGCGCTTCAGTGGACACTACCTCAATGAGTAGGAAATAATATATATAATAGTCCTCACTTAGGACTCCTTATACTTATACCAAATGTAGGGTTACTCATAATAATTACCGTACCATGAAGATTGAGCGACATGTTTAATGAGAATAGTTATACAATACGAGTAAGCTGAAGTGTGTTATTAATTGAACATAATGAACAATAGATTTATGCATCACTATTCCAATATTAAGGTTCACAACAAAACTGAAGAGATGTAGAATATGTAAAAATAATATAGAATATGTATATCTATTGCAGAAGCCTTTAGATTATAGTGAACACCGTGGTATCTATATGCTGATTGTATTTTTGAATGAATATGGTCAACATCTTACTTGCATAGTACAATAAAGCGGTATATACTAAGTATAACCTAGTCTATTGTTTTATCATATGTATATTGTGTAGTGATATTTTGTAGCTAAAGAAGACTCATGGGAAAAAAGTTGTTCACTTGGCCTACTATGGAGAGAACTAGGAGAGACAATAAATATAATCTGAGGATAATGCGAAGCATGGCGTAAGATATCATTAGATCTAGCGCTATACCCGAGCAGGATTGACTTACATTGTGGGGAAGAATTTATTGGTCCGCACACTAAATCCCTTATCACATTATATCTCAACTAAATAAAAAAATAGATAAGCAACAATTTTTAAGATTAGATTGCTAATAGCACGGTAATGACCCCTTCCCCTCGCTTTAAGATCGAGAGATGATGTGTGGTAAGAATCGATATATCAATTACTATTTTGGATCAGATTAGTTTTATAAAATGTCTGCCAGGTTTGAGTTATAGGCAATGGAAAGTAAATCCGTCAGTACTCATAACTAGTTATTATGTGGTAAATAGCGGGTCTTACTCTCAAATTCGAGCCATAATGACGATCAAGGATTTTGTTATCATAGGTACGAATAATTATCTTCTATGAAATTCCCATAGTGGCACGTGATCTATTGAGAGGCAAAAAATTTCTCGGCATGGTGTGGTAGGAAAGTTATCTTGTCGTTATGGGTCAGTTGAAATCCTCATAATAATAATTCTTTGTTGGGCACCATAAATCTGCCAACTATGTAGAATCGTACTAGAAAAAAGTCTACGTTCAGTTAGACATGCATAAAAGTCTTGAATCTCGAGCTAGATATCTTTAAGGATATGTGAGTAGTATTAGTAAACAATGCTTCTAATGATTTCTATTTTCTAATTAAGATCTGCACCATTTAAAAGAGTAATCCTTAGAAAGTCCGCGAACTTCAATCCTAGGATGTTCTATAGCGTGAGAGAAATGATATTCATCGAAGGTGTGGTGGAAAGTATACTGGTTTATTGCTCATTGTTAAAGAATATCAAGATCGTGATCGCTGTATGCATACAGATAATCCCTAAGGAAGAGAGGGATTATAACAACACAATGATATTGCGCGATGACGCTTTATGAGTTTGTGCGAGCCTTCAACGTGATTGAGTCCACTTCTAGGGCTCTCTCTTACAGAGAGATTATGTTAGCGAGGAACATTAAATAGATCGCGATTTGGCTCAATAGGCATTAGATTAAGAGTGATTGACATTGTAATATGTTTTTTTTTAAGTATTGACTGATCGTAATATATACGACTAGAAGTTCTATTTAGCTGAAGAACTTGCTATGTACTTACTCATTAAACAATTTGAATCATAATCTTTCGTGTTTTTTTTTGGTGCTATTATCGTTACAAACCTAACATAATTGTTTGTGTATTAATTGTATTTTTGTGACACCTGTATCTCAAATAACTGAGCCAATCTAGGAAACCGGAGGTCATATTCGGAATCAGGGCAACAATTTACCTATAAAATGACCTTCAAATTTTTTGCCGCAAAAAATCTTTGTTGGCAGTGATATATATACTGTATATATATATATTATATATATA
>JABUQX010021939.1:32500-35000 GCA_015478945.1 Trachelipus rathkii
ATTTTTTAATGTTTTTTTTATTTTTTTTTAACATTTTATTATGTGAAATTTTTACCAGGATTCCAAAAATGTATTTCCTTTCGCTGTAGCTATTGTAGTTTTTGAGATATACTTTTTTTTTTTTTTTTTTTTTTTTTTTTTTTTTTTTTTTTTTTTTTTACCATTTTCCCGTACTAAAATGGACCAGCATTCCACCAATGTATTCCCGTTTTACCTGTAGCATAATAGTTTTCGAGATATATATGACGGATATACTAAACGCTGACCTATATATCTATATTATATTAGTATAATAGATACTTATATATATATCTATAATATATATATATTAGTATATAATATTATCATTATATAATATATATATATAATATATATATATATATAATATATATATATATATATATATATATAGTATATATATATATATATATATATATATACTATATATATATATATATATATATAATGAATGGTTTCATATATGAATCACTCACTGTATTCCACATATTCTAAAATTTGAATTTCAATAGGCCTACAACACTCGAAAAACGAATTAATAATTTTTAATGGAAACTTAATCGAATACGAATTCCAATATCCCCGTATTTATAAAACTAACAGCTCAATTTTTATTAAAACACAGCAAATCAGTAATAATTAATATATGATAAATAATATGAAATCGTAATTATTATAAATAAAGCTCCACATCAAAATGCATTCCCCATTAATAACATGAAAATGGAGCTACTGCTTGGTCTGCCGATGGCATGCTAGCAAAGTAGCACGAGGAAGAGGTCTGTGGACCTAGCGCGTTTTCCTCAAGACGGGGTTTGAGTCAATAATTTTAAATGAAATTATGATTAAATAAGTGGTATAAAAGATGATCAAGTTAGCATAAAATTATTAATTAAATATAATTATTATAAATATGTTTATTAATAAATAATTAATTATTATTTTCTCTTGCTAATGCAATTGTAAAGTGAGGGATATTTAAGAAAAAAAGAATGACTGCTACTGAGTGTCCTCAGGCAAAACATACAAAGTTTGGCCTAGCCTTAGAGAATAAAGAACTATTTTTTTTGACTCTGAGAAGTAACAATTGCCACCGATAGCTACTATTAAAAAAAGGAATCGAGAAGAAATTGATGCCGGCATCTTAAGCTAGCCTCGAACGAAAATCATTATATATATATATGTATATATATATATATATATATTATATATATATATATAATATATATTATTATATATATTATATATATATATATATATATATATATATATATATATTATAATATACTATATATATATATATATATATATATATATATATATATATATATATGCTGTCTTTTTGATATTTTTGGGCTCACTAAGGTAAGCAGGCGTTGCCTACTCTGCCTACCCCCAAAAGCCGCCACTGCAATCTAGTGATAAGACAAAGATAGGTAACAATACTCGTATGGTGAGGAATGAGAAACTTGGAAAAGAACTTTCAATATTATTGGATTAAATAAAAATTTTAGTGTGAAGATTTGAAAGAAGTAATAATATAGTTAGAGATTTAAACACTAAAATTGAACGAAGTTGTAGAAAATCTTTTGGAAATTTATCTAAAACATAAATTTATATAAAGAAGATTGAGAACACTAATAAAAAAAAAGCTAAAAATTGCCTGGAGGAAAAGATAGAAAAGGAAAAAAATTAAATTATAAAATTTCGAGATTGCAGATAGGGAACAAAAAATTCAAAATATAAAACAGAATAAAAGTAGAAAATTAATAAAAATTACTAAAGAACAGGGAGAATATTTTCTCAGATAGAACGAAAGAAAAAGAAAAATTTTAGAAACGAAAATGGAAAATCCAACTGACACTAAAATTCCTGGAACAGACATTTAGAATGGAATAAAAATATACTATTCATACGCAAATTCAATGGAATTTGTTAATCACTTAATTATTCTCGTGTTTCGATACAAGCTTATTTATAATAAAATGAGTGCAAAAGTTGTAATTTGAGAAAGAAAAACAAGTACATCACCTCCTTGATTAGGGATCTGCCTGCAAACGGTGATGTTTATCTGTAAAAAAAAAAAAAAGTACTTGTTTGATATTTACACAGGGCTTATTCGATTTTAAAAGGCAGTTATCAATTAAATTGTATCTGAAATCGGGGTTGCGGAGTCAGAATCAGGAGTTTTGGGTGGAGCCGAAGCCAAAAATTATTATTTTTTTACAATAAAATAGGGATTCGGAGGAAGTGTAGAGCGCGATACTTTAAATGCTGGAGCCTGGAGCTGGGAAGGTTCCAATCCTTTGAACCGGAGTTGAGCTGATATCTTAAAAGGAACTCGAGCCGAGTCGATCAGGCTTAAAAATATTTTCCCAATTGGAATCATTCCACGTTTGTTTACTTCTTATACTTAGACTTATCAAGTAAGAAAAGTAAAATTGCAATTTACTTTAATTAAAAGAATATATTATATATATAT
>JABUQX010021939.1:40000-41331 GCA_015478945.1 Trachelipus rathkii
CGCGTAGGGCAGGATGGAGCTCTAGTAGAGAATTATTTCTTTGAAAGGATGTTAGGTTTGGTGTCAGGATTACTCACATAGAGCGAAGGTGGTGTATTTATAGAGAGCAGGACTAGTGGTGAGACATAGGTCAAGTGTGTTCAAGAATTGGTTAGATCGATCTGGGATGTGTGCGGGTTCTTTAATTAGTTGCTCCAGAACGTTGAGATACTAAAACTGATTCGGCTCCTCCCCACCTAATCAGTATGAGAGGACCCCAAACCATTCACTGTTGTGTACATTGAAATCCCTAATTAGAGGACCTCAGTATTTGGATGAGAGATAGTAACAGTCTCGTGAGAAGTAGAAAGATATTCAAAAAAGGCGTGAAAATCTGTTCTGTTAGGAGAACAGTAAGCAGAAGCACAGATTATTGTAGTAGAAGGAAGAAATATTTTAACCACAGAATGTCGAAGTTAGGAGATTCGAGTTTTCTTAAGACGTGTTATAGGAGTGTCTTTTGTTTAATAAGGCACATACTTCCACCCGTTAGACGGAAATTATTATAATAAGTTATAGTTGGATACATTAAAAGAGTTAGAGGATGAATTCTTAGCCATCTGTGTCTCAAACAAGAGCAAAAGGTTAGGGTTCGAGTTAGAGAGGTGGTATTCCACGGATGCACCAATGTCAGATTTTAAAGCCGAGGATGTTAGTAAAGTCTATAGAAAGCCCGCGCCCTGCGCAAATCGTCCCATCCACCTGCACCACAAACCACACCAGAAACAAAAAACAAACAACAAAAAAAAAAAACCAGACAAAAAAAAAACGAGGTTAAAATTATTCACACACTAAAAAAAAACGAAATGTTAAAACGATAAAACTATTTTAATAAATATGTAAAATATGAAAAGTTTAGAAAGTTTAAAACAACACACGCACTCGGTATACACCCTCACAAATTTACGAAAGAAAAAAAAAATTACCACCACCCTTATTCTCCAACCGTAAAATCGCGATATGTTAAAGAATAAAGCTAATGTTAGGATATATTTTTGTTATTCCTAAACTTTCATATTAAAGAAATTTATAAATATTTCATTTTTTAACAATACGTAAAGAATAACAACTACCTTGTTTGAAACTTTTACTAATGTTAAATTACAACCAACTGTTTTCATTTGCTAAGTATATTCTAAAAATTAAGTAACGAAATAAAAAAACAATAAACTTAATTTTATAATATATTTTTGATATTCCTAAGAATTCATATTAAAGAAATTTATAAATATTTCGACAACTAACAAGTTTGAAACTTTTACAAGTGTTAAATTAAAGCGATGCAATTAAAT
>JABUQX010021940.1:20000-22500 GCA_015478945.1 Trachelipus rathkii
TAAATAAATTTCCATTTACGAATATAAAGTATGTCATTATATATATATATATATATATATATATATATATATATATATATATATATATATATATATATATATATATATATATATATATATATATATATATATATATATATATATATATATATATATATATATATATTAAAAAAAAAGTAATACATCAGAAAAGAATTTGAACATTTTAAATAATTTATTAGCCGACTAGTTTCGGGTAAGAATCCTTCTTCCCATTTTCAAGACTTACAATATAATGATAAAATTTTAAACAAAATATTATAAAATTAATTAAAAGTTAAAATAATATAAAGTTGAAATAAACAAACCATATAGATAAATTAATGATTACAATAATATGTGGTTAAGAGTTCATGATTTAAATAAAACCTTAATTCAGTATTAAAGACTCTTAAAACTTAGATTCATTTAAGGTCGGTTTGAGATGCCAAATATACAGGGATTCTAACAACTGAAGATCGGGTTCCTCAGTTTGGAACAATATTCCAAAATTCGTATCCTGTATATGGTCGTTTTCCTGAAGAGAATGAGCATTTATAGCTGAATAGAGGGGATGATGTAAATGGTCTAGAGTTCTAAATGAAATACCTTTATGCACAGCGGTCACGTGGAAAGGCTTCATATTGTCTTTCCTATGTAGGTGGCATCGCAGTCACCGCACTTGTAATGATATATTACTGATGAGCATAAAGGTAAAGGGAGTTTATCTTTAAATTTAAAATATTTCCCAATTTTGTTTTCACTCGAAAATCTAAATCTAAATCTAAATTTAAACTGTGTAAATTTGTTTTTAAAACCACATCAATCTTACGTCGAATTTTGGAACGATCTTTGTCTCATAAGCAACCCCACAAATATCCTAAAGGAGCACTTAGGCCCTGATAATTTGCCTTAAAATTGCTAGAAAAAGCACTGAAAGTTGAGCTAATTGGAAAATTTAAACCTATCTTCAGAAATACATTTTCAAGAAAGGAAGAGATTTTGTAAAATGCATCAAAAAAATTCAAGAACCACTCTTATCAAAAAGAGTTTTTTGGTCGGATATAACATATATAGGCTTGCTTAATGCAAGTTGAAATTTTTTCCCTCAGCTGAAAGTAAAAGCATATAGGCGAGTGATTGGGATTTCATTGGATTTGGAAGTTGTGTAACAAAGCGTTTAGGGAGGGGAGAGCAATAAGAGTACCCTTATATAAGGGTAGGTGGGATAAGGTAACTGTAGGTATTATGAAGGTAATTAGTTTATTGAGTGTTGTAGGAAGATATATGCTGGTATTTTTGGTCGAAAGAGTGCGTCGAGTACCTGAAGGACTATTGGTAGATCAAGTCGATGATTCAAGATAGGATTCAAGATAGGATACTTCTACTGGACACATAATATTGGAAAGAAGGAGGGAGAAGAATAAATTGTATTCGTTTTTATGGGTTTGCAAATGGAAAATGATAGATTAATAGGGAAGGTAACCCAAGGCAGGTTAGTCATGATGATGTTAGGTGCTTTGAATGGAATCAAAAAGTATGTATGAAGCGAGTGTAAGAATAAATAATTTAGAAATAGACTGGTGAATACTCGTAGCAGTGTTAATAGAAGATAAATATGTCTCCCGCTATTCAATTTTATGATGGGGGCGTAAAGAATTAGAGGTGTAAGTAAGGAGGAGATAAAGTGTTAGGATGATGGAGAATGGAAGAGAGTGGAGGATCCCTACCTATTATATGCGGATGATTTGGTTTTGTGGCGAATCTGAAGAGACTTTGAGAGGATTGGTAGAGATTTGGTAGGTGTAAAAGAAAGGGTTTGAAAGTAAACGTAGATAAAAGTAAGGTTATGGTTTGCAGGAGGGCCAACTCAAATGTTAGATGGTGAGCAGCTGAAAAAAGTGTCTGAGTTTAAATAGATTTAATAAGATATATGTTGGATGAAAGGGAATGGATGATGAAGAGTGTAGTAGGAAAGTTGTGAATGGCAGGAAGGTGGCTGGTAAAAAATTTAAACTGCCGTGAATGTAAAGCGACTGGTTTTGAGTGCGCTAGGGGTCTTTTACATGAGGGTGTTATTACCTGTGTTAATGTATAGTAGTGAGACTATGGTCTGGAATAAGATGTTCAGATGGACAACTTAGGGCGTGTTAGGTGTGGAAAGAATTGATAAAATGTAATGAACGTATTAGAGAGTTGTTTGGTGTGAAGAAAGGGATAAATGAGAGAATAAATGAAAGTACGTTGGAATTGTTTGGTTACGTGGAAAAGGAAAAGGTGGAAGATAGTCGGTTGGTTAAACGGATGCATAGTGGTGAGGTGATGGGAATCGACCGGCTGAGAGACCAAAGAAAAAGTGGATTATCAAAAGAAATGCCTGGAGGAAGAAATGTGAGTTTCTGCACAGGAGGCAAGAAGAAAGGTGCATAATAGGAGTGACTGGTGGGTTTTGTGAGGGATATGGTTAACCCACCCAAATAAG
>JABUQX010021940.1:27500-32500 GCA_015478945.1 Trachelipus rathkii
GCACAGATCACAAACCTCTCGTCTTAGCTTTCTACGGTAGCAATCAAGCAAAAAAGTGATCGGGGGTAAATGACCTATCTTAGGGGTGCAGATAACATTGTGGCAGATGTTCTTTCCCGGATATCCTCGGTAACAGTAGATGTGTTCGATTTACCTGACATCGCCCGTCTTCAATCAACGGAGAAGAAACTACCACTTTTCAGCATCGTCTTCATTCTTACCAGCTACAAGGTAATCTTCAAGTATGATGTACGTGATACTTTATCTCCTTATCCGTGACCAATTTTGCCAAAATCTTGTCGTGGACAGATCAGATGTCTCATCCTAGAGTTAAGGCTTCTCTGAGTCTTATCAAGACTAGGGCCCGTATTTATGAATCAACTTTGAAAAACGTCTTGACTTTCCGTAAAGGTAGCCTCAGATAAGCATTCCTCCACTGCATAAGAATCTTAAAAAAAATTTGCTATTTATAAACCACCCTTTCCTTTAATCGGGGAGCTATCTTATCGAAGACAGTTTGCAGGAAACGTAATAATATGTCATGACGTCAGAGACCAATAGCCAATGAACACAAAGTAAATGAAATAGAACAAAATAAAGTATATTATATATTAATTTTATGTATTGTAAATTTATAGAAATATTAAAAGAAAAAACATTATGAAATAATCTAATACGCGTTTTAAATAAAATAACTATGTAGAATTGAACGATGTGTTCTGCTTCAGCATTTTTACTTCCAGTTGCTTTTGTTGTGCATAGCGTAGGCTGAAGTAGCCTATGCTACGAATTATGATAATTTATAAAATTCATCTGCGCTCCTTACACTAAAGTTAGGTCCCGGTCGAAGGGTTGCACGCTGCTATTCTCGGTGGTGTGAGCCTAATTAGGTGGTTTTTGGGTATTGTTTCTTATCCGAAAGTATATATTGGACAAAATCATTTACATAATAAATGCAAACAAAATGATATAAATTAAATAATAATAGCGACAAATTATACAGATAAAAGAAACAAGATGGTGCGCTCGGAAAACAAATATTATGGGAGTTCAAGGTTGTTCAGAGCTACCTTGACTAAGGAAGAGAATTTCGCCAAGTATTTGCGACGTCAAGGCTTCCTTACGGAAAAAATTTCTCAAGGATCGTTCATAAATTTGAATTTACGTTAAGGGAGGATTCTGAAGGAACACTTTGACGAAAGGAAGAGAAAGGCCGGTATATAAATAGGCCTAGTGTTATCATCTGACCTTACATTAGAATCGTGAACATCAGAATTCGCCTTCTCAGCAGATTGCCAACTTAAAGATTAATGACTAATAACCCCCTATTGCTACATGGAATAGCCGCTCAACTTTTAAACGTACATATCGACTCGTGGGACCATTACCTCCATCCTCTTTTAACCATTCTTCAGTCCGGTTCTTTAGATATCTAATCACGTGGATTGACAAGAACACTAAGTGGACAGAAGCAATTCCTATAGTGAATACGACTTCAAAATCTGTCTCGCTTTCCTTCATGCAGCGGATATCAAGATTTGGAATCCCTATCTATGTAATTTCGGATAGAGGACCACAATTTGAAGGAGAATTCTTCACAGAGCTATCACACTTGATTGGATTTCACAGACTCCGGACAAGTGCTTACCACCCATCGGCAAATGGCCAAATGGAAAGGTTTCATCGATTATTGAAGAGTGCTCTCATGGCGCGGAAACAAAACCGGTTACTATCTCTTCCAGTCATCATGTTAAGTCTTCGCTGCATTCCTGATGACTCCGGATCCTCTCCTCAAAAAGTAACCAGAAAAACGCCCCTTTGTCCTTCAGAACTTCTTCAAGTACCCAAAAATAGAGATTCTTGCAACGACTTCATGAGAAAATTTATGGCTCCCATCAAACAACTGGATTTTCGAAAGTTCCAGTGCTTAATCATATATTCCTGCCGAACTTCAAACCTGTACCCATATCTTTCTTCGAGTCGATCGAATTCGGAAAAGTTTGGAAACACCTTATTCTGGCCCTTACAAGGTACTTCAAAGGATGAATCGCTGCTTCCAATACACGTTTCGTCAACTTCCACTGTACATCTATATCCTCCGATTGCTTCCTCTTCACAGACGGTTCCTCTACTGATTGGTAGATCGCCTTCCCGGATGGTTCCTTTACCGGCTGGTAATTCGTTTACACATATGGTTCCTTTACCGGTTGGTAATTCGCCTTCACAGATAGTTCCTTTACCGGGTGGTAATTCGCTTTCCCAAATGGTTCCTTTAAAGGTTGGTAATTCGCCTTCACAGACGGTCACTTCAACTACAGAACAGCGGGAGCAAAACTTCGTGTATGTACGCAACCGAGTGCGAAAGGTGCGTTTTAAAAATATATTAAGCAAATTAAGTGCATAAAAATTAATTTTGTGTAAAACTACGCTCAATTTTAGGGGCAAAAGTGATATGTACTGCGTCACCCATAAAACATATAGCATTTTCTCTAAAAAAAAATAAATAAAAATAAATAGATTAAAAATTCAAAGAAAATATGCTTATAAGGTAAATTTTTATTTATTTATTTATTTGGTATCATCTATAATTGTAAATATATGGCTTATTATTATTTTGCTAAGACAATGTTATGATAATGTAGTAATGAATAATGTAATTTTTGTTGCTTTACCATTCTGTATGAATTATTTGCGAAAATATCTTGTTTCAAATGAAATTTGTATGTATATATAAGCTATGATTTTTATCTCTCTCTCTCTCTCTCTCTCTCTCTCTCTCTCTCTCTCTCTCTCTCTCTCTCTCTCTCTCTCTCACACACACACACACACACACATACACACACACATACACACACACACTCTTTTCTCTCTCTCACCGAAAACGTAAAACTTGTATTAAAAGGATTTTCCATAATAATATGTAATATAAATTGTAGTATAATATTGTATTTTGCATCATTTTATATCATATTTTGTATATTGTTTGAGTAAATAGCTTGTATATTGGGTTATTTGAAATTTTTTTGGTTCCCGCCATTTTCTGTACTCACATCAAGGTGTCGGAGTTTTTAACGTTTCGAATGTGAAAGAAACTGAACTTAGTTGTAGGTGTAAAAGAAATTTAGGTATAATAAAATTCTAATAAAAATTATAAATTGATTATTACGCTTAACTTTAGGTCAGCGAAAGGTTATATTATTTATATATATATATATATATATATATATATATTATATATTAGATATTACATAAATTATTTCTACATATATTTTATATAAATATATATTCTTATTAATATCATATATATAATATATATATTATATATATTACGATATATATGTATATATATTATATAATATGATATAATATATATATAAAATATATATATATATATATATATATATAATTTAAAAAAAAAAAAAAAAAATTAATTTAAAAAAAAAAATTTATATATATATAAGCTTTATATATATAATGGATATATATACTTTTTAATATATATAATATTATATATATATAATAATATATATATATATTAGTATCATATATATATATTTAGGATGCTTACCGGCAATCTCGGTTTTTCAAAAAACTTCGTTCGGCGGAAACTAACTTTTTTTTTCGGCCGGGATTTACCAGAAACTTTTCCACTTTCAAAGGTCTTTCTTAAAAAAAAATTCACGTAATTGATTTGTTCATTTACTGTTCATGATTATCCATAAAAAAAAATAATAATGAAAAAAAAATGATATATGTTGCCCAATATATATATATAGTATAATTATATATAAAGATATATTATAGATATTATATATATAGATATATATATATATATAGTATATATATATTATAATATATATAAATATATATATTATATATATATTATATATATAAAAATAATATATATATATATATATATTATAATAATATATATATATATATTATATATATAACATTCACTTTTGTCGTTTATGGCCACACGAAATCATGCGAAAATATGAAAATAAATTCACCAAAAAAAAAACGAATGGAATTTTTCGCTAAGGGTAAAGCGAATTTAGCGCATAAGTGTTCACGGGATAACCCAATTCCGTGGGCTTTCTGCTGATAGGCGAAAACCGAAAATGAGACTTTGCATCAAAATTTTGGATCAAAACTCAAAAAAACTAATAAGTTTTTGCTTTCACTAATTATAGTAATTAATAGACTGTAGGACACAAGTTTGTTTAAAGTTAGCACAAGAAAGTTTATTCACAATTCACAGATATGCCATTTCTTTTCCTCACGGGTTTAAAATATTAAGATTTTATCACAAATTATTTCAATCGTATTCATAAGCTTATTTGCTCTGCAAGTTATCATTTTTCTGATTTTCGAAAATTTGAAAAGCACTTTTCACCTTATGTATACCTGATTGGGCTTGTTTTGCTTAATAACAAATTACTGATCCGCTTATCCAAAAGCTTTTGGACTTACAGAACTAAAAGAAGCTCACAATATGAAAAATGCACAAAAGATGGCCAGATACATTGAAGAAGATGACTCCATTTGTCTAATCAGAAAAAGTTTTCCAGTAAAATATGTAAAATGCGTTTCGTTTTTCATTTGCTGCTACGGAAAACGTAAGAAATGTTAGAGCTTTGCATTCGTTTTGTCAAAAAAAACTTAATCGCCAAAATCGTTGAAAAATGCTCAAACAAATGTAACACTAATTCCTTAATTCTGTTTTAAGGCATGCCCTATTTTCCGTGCTTGCGAATTTTTAAGCAATTCTTACGAAAAAAATGTAAACAAAACAAAGATGGCGAATCTAATCACTATAAAAGTCTAGACGCGTAGGCTGGTCCCGTTGAATTGCCTAATGATCTTTCATTCAATAAAAAAATTTGTTTTAATGAATTTCTTATCCAAATCGATAACTCCTTCACAAATAGTGAATTCAAGTATTTTGTAATATAAAACCATTTGTTATTTTTTTTATTTCTTGGTGTCGGTAAACA
>JABUQX010021940.1:45000-47500 GCA_015478945.1 Trachelipus rathkii
TTGGCACTTAGATGTTAAGTCATGTAGCAGTTTAATATATATTATAATATATTATATTATATATATATATAATATGATATATATTTATAATAGTATATATATTTATAATATATATTAATATATATAAAATATATATATATATATATATATAATTATATTATATATATATATATATAACATATAGATATGTATATATATATAATTAGTATATATATATATATAATATATATTATAATATATATATTATATAATAATATTATATATATATATATATAGAATATATATATTATATATATATATATATATATTATATAATATATATAATATAAAACGCGCCATCTCGCAACTTTGAAAAAAGCTTCTCAAGTTATGGGAAATTTCTGGCGAAAAAAAAAAAACATTCAAAAAGAATTTGAAACAAAAGTACTTAGCAACCATTGCCTGTCATTTCTACCTTTCTTCCCTTAAGTTGGAAAATGAAAGTTGTAGGGGGGGAATCATTTTGGTACGATGGAAAAACAAAAAAAAAAAAAATGTACTTGCAACACGTAAAAACTATAACTAAACACACTTCAGGAAATTGACTTCCGGTACTGCTATGAAATTGGAAAAAAGGGGGAAAACATTGGGACCCTGGGTAAACCTCGCAAGGGTTCATAACTTTTACCTTTGTAAGGAAGATAAACTTGTAATTTCAGGTAAGTCAAATACAATAATTAAATGCGGCATCAGTACACTTACCTTTTGGGACATTATATATAATATATAAATATATAATATATAATATATATATTATTATATATATATATATAATATATATATATTTATAATAATATATTATATATTATATATATTATATATATATATATATATATATATTTATATATATATTATATATATAAAAAATTTAGAGATCAAGGGGCTTAAATGTAAGTTTCTAAGGTTTGTTAGATGATACCAAAAAAAAGTGGCTACCTTAGCTTAAAAAGAATAAATTGATGGAAAATATATAAAAGATCAAAAAAATGATCTTGATAAACTTTCTTAGGTGGGCAAAAAAGTGGCAAATAAATTTTTAATTTAATTAGTTAAAAAAAAAGTGCAAGGTTCTTCATTTAGTTAAACCTCGCAAATTAAGAATATTAAAACTACGATATGAATAGGGGGATTTGGCTTGTGTCTGATGTGGACCAAAAAAAAAAAAGATTTTTAAAGATGTGAGGAATAAGCAGCAAAATCTGAAACTAAAAACTAATCAGTGTTTGGGAAAAGCCAAGGAGTAAAGGTTTAATAAAGATGTTAAAGTACTAATAAAAATCGGCAATATGGGTTTTACAAAACTAAAAACAAGTTATAAGGAGCCTGTATAATAGCTATTTTAGGTCAATATTAATAGTATTGCGCAACAGGTTTGGGAACCCCTGATTAAGAAAAGAACCAAGGTATGGCTGAAAAGAGAGTGGTAAATAGTGGCAACAAAAGATATTTTCTGGCGTTGAGGATAAAGAGCGCGTATTGGGGAGGAGGCTGAAGGAGTTTAGAATTGTTTTCTTTAAAAAAAAGGGCGGATTTCTCTTTCGTGCAATTTTGGTAAGGCTAAATATACCCAAATCTAATGTAAATTTTTCAGTTTGAAGTCATTTCAAAAAAAAAAAAAAAATGTAAAAAGTTGAAACCATCTGAAAAATGAAAAAAACAAAAGATTTTTGGTTAAAAATGAAAAAAATTCTTTGAACATAATCAACAGTATAATATTGCGTGTTTATCCGCGAATATGGAAATAAGATTTCCGTTTTCTGAATCGGCTCCGGCATTGGCCGGAGTTTCCGACCTTTTTTAAAAAAAGATTCTCCGGGCTCCCAAAAAACCGGGAGGGACCAGCTAATTTCTCCGGCTTTTCTCCGCCGGGAGGGGGAACCTATATTTTTTAAAAAGGTAGTTGCAGGAAACAAATTAGTTTCCATTATTCCTGAGAGAATTTAAGAATCGTATGAAAAGTTTATTCCAGAATGAAATAAAAAGTTTATTAATGAAGAAAAGTGCAATTCGAACCACCAGTATCAAAAAAAAAATTATTTTAATTTTTTTTTTTTTAGTTGGTATAAAAAAAGAAACTTGAAACGAAAAACTAATATTATAAAAACTATAATAATATTATTTCTAAAATAATTTATGGGAATAGGCCTAAATGGACCCCCACCATTTACTAAAAACTGGGGACTAAATAATTTTTGATAAACAAACTTAAAAAGGGTTTGATAAATCAAAAAAATGACCTACCCCTTAACAAAAAAATTACCACTTTCAAAAAAATCTAGCTTTAAAAAAATGAAAAAACAAGAAAAATAGGTTAAATGAAATTGTTAAAAAGAACTTTTAAAAAACTACACTTGCCCATATCTGACCAAAAGGACTAAAAAAAAAATTATTGGGTAAAAACTTTACGTTTGATCCCTTTCCAATTTTCGGGAAAAAAATTTTCTGTTTTTCAAAAAAAAAA
>JABUQX010021940.1:52500-75000 GCA_015478945.1 Trachelipus rathkii
AAGCAACAAAACCAAACTTTTGCCAAAAGTAAAATTGAAGGAAAAATAAAGGCAAAAAAAAAGGGACAGAAATGTGGGAAAACTTCAATCAAACATTAGGGAAAAGATATTTGAAAGACTAACTAGTTACCATCTATTTCCAATCAAGGCTTATTTTTTAAAGTTCACTAAAGAAAGAAAAACTATTTGGAGGTGGAATTACGTGGAAAAATTGACTAAATTATAAATCATTTACTACTTAATAAGGAAAAATAGGTGCATCAACCTTTGAGAAACAAAAACAAAAAAAGATCTTACAAAAGCTAAGAAATTAATTACAGATGTTGTTGAGTAAAGGGAAAATATTCAAGACATTATGAAATTAAGAGCCCAAACCAATTCTGAAGGATTCTGTTTATTCCTAAAGGCAGCAAGCCCTACAAAAAAATCGTTACTGATATAAAGCCACCACCCTAAAAAAAGCTTCAGCGATTTCTGAAAAAATCCAAAAAAAAAACATCAGTAATTTAAAAGGAAAGGAATTAAGGGTACTGATAATAGGTATGGACATAGTTGGTGGTAAAGTGGTAGGAAATTTTAAAAAAAAGTAAGAAACTTATTCTTACTTTACCGATTGAGCTAACAGCTAAATCTTCAACCAGTAAATAAAAAAAAGTCCAAAAATAATAATTATTTTGAGTAAAAATATATCATTCTAAAACATGAATAAAAATATTTTTAATGAATTTGAATGTTAAATTCTGTATAATTATTTATGTTTATTTTTAGGCATTTAGTATATTTCGTTTTACCTTTTCATACAATGTTAGAAGAGAGGCAAGTAATTTAAATATTTTAGAACAAGAGAGTTCCCTAAATTACGGTTTCGTGCAAAATTTAATAAAACCAGTAATTTTGAACAGTTCCATGATATTCAAACCTTTAACGGGAAAGGATTTTCACAAAAAAAAGGTTTTTTCTAAAAATTTAAAAGAAGCAGCTTGGATGAAAGGGAATACAAAAAAAGCTGGTTCACTAAAACAGATGCGAGGGGAAATGATCATTCCGATCGGACCAAAAAAAATAAAGTATTTAAAAAAAATAGCATAAAAAAATAAAAAATAATAAAAATAAAGTAAAAAAAATATATAACAGGTAAAAAATAATTTTATTATCAAAATATAAAAAATTATCTCATTATTCTAAAATTGTGTTAAAAAAAATAAAAATCGTTTCACTTTATTTTTTTTTTATTTTATAATAAAATAAAAATTTGAGCGAAATGAGTTTGATAAAAAAAAATTTAGTTTTGAATAGTTTATAAAAAAATGAATAATGAGTAATATCGGAACAATATATAAGATGAACTTGAAACCAAAAACTGGAAGGGAGGGTTTTAAAGGGCTTCCTTCAGAAAAAACTTGCTGCTGTTACAAACAACAAAAATAAAATATTATTATAAAGGAAAATTATGGGCATGGCCTTCATAAATTAATTTAGGACTTGTTTTCGAAAAATGAAAAGAATCTGACGAAATTTTCCAATTTAGGACGCAAAAGTTGAAATCTCTAAAAAATTACTTGTAGTGGGAATTAATGGTCTGAATCTCTATAAGATCAGATTAAAAAAATACAAAGCAGTGGCTTACATTAAAAAAAATTAGAAAGCCATATTATGTTAAAAAAAGTGATAATTTCAAAAAAAAGATACATGAATAAAAAATACCGGGAAGCCAAAGGATTATTAAAACCACAAGACAGTGGGCTAGTACCATTCAAGTAAGTGAGTAAAAGTAAGTATAGCCCAGTTCAAAAAAAGGTTCAATTGCAACAATCTTTATTACTTGGGAAATTGTGAAAAAAAAAGTAAAAATTTAAAACTTAACAAAGTGAGAAAACGAAGCAATTTACTTGGCAAGAAAAAAAAGGAACAGGGAAAAAATTTTAGATGTGGTACCGAAACTAGTTTAGTCATATTAAAAAAACTAGAACCAAAAAAGGCTTTAATAAAAAAATTGAAACAAAAAAATTAAAGGAAAAATCCAATTTTCAGTATTAGCAATACCTCTGTAAAAAAAAAAAAATGAGGAATAAAAAAAAAAAAACATTTAAAAAAGAAAACTAAAAAATAAAAAAGTAAAAGGAAAGGAAAAAAAAATAATTAAATTCAAAAATTCTCTAAAGCTAAGGTAGAAAAAATTTTAAAACAAAAAGTTAAGAAAAAGTAAGGTATTCAAGAATCCTTCTTCCAAAATGATGTGAGCCTGAACGGTATTTTCTGGGAAAGGATTCCAACAAATTTAAAAGGGTTTCATTTTTAGCCTTTAAAACCAAATATAGAAGGAAAAATTGTTTGAAAGTAAAATTATTGTTAGTTACTTTCTATTAATCACAAGTATACAGGAAAGTTTAAAAGCAAACAAAAAAAATATGTTAAGTTGAGAAAGTTGTAGGCAGTTATGGATGAAAAAAATATAAGTTATAAAAAAAAAGCCAGTAGAAAAAAACTCGAGGAAAACCAGTAATGGAAAATATGAACAAAGTTAATTTTGCTAAGAAACATACTTGAAAACAAGTTAGGAGGATTGGAATGAAAACAAATAAGAGATGAAGGATGGTGAAGCTATGGCAGAATTTTCTTTGTTTTTAGGGACTCTATTCGAAATAATGCCATGGAAAAAAAATATTACTCCTTTTGTTAATGAAATTGGAAATTCTACTTTGGGTGCTATTTATAGAATAGCTAAAAAAAAAAACTTTCCCTAAAAAAAAGGTTAATTTTGACTATAAAGTGGATAGATGGTATGAAGAAAATAAAAAAAAGGTATAAAAATTTTTAGTTATATTCACAAAAGTTTGTCGGAAAAAAAAAGAAGCATTGGGATCATGGAAATTTAACGCCATTGTTGAGAACTTGGTGGGACGGGTACTAGACCAAAACAAACAAAATGGCAAGGTGGAAAAAAAAAGGTAAGTCCAAACTTTATTTACAAAGGAAAAAATATATACAATGACAAAAAGAAAATAACAATAAAAAATGTTAATAAATTAATAATAATAAAAATAATAATAATAAATAATAATTAATAATAATAATAATTAATTAATAAATAAATAATAATAAATAATAATAATAATAATAAGAATTAATAAATAATGTAATAATAATAATAATAATAGGTAATAATAATAATAAATATTAAATATAATAATAATAAACAATAATAAATAAATTAATTAATAATAATAAAATAAATTAATGAATAATAAAATAATCATAATAAAAGAAATAATAATAAATAATAATTAATAATAATAATAATTATTAATTTTAATAATAATAAAAATAATGATAATAATAATAAATAATAATTAATAAAATAATTAATAATAATTAATAATAATAAATTAATAATAATTAAAATAATAATAATAATAATAAATAATCATAATTAATAATAATAATAATAAATGGAATAATAATAATAATGACAATTAAAAATAGGAATAATAATTATAGTAAATAATTAAATAATCTATAAAATCCGCAGTTTTGTAATTTTTTGGTAAAAGGGATTAATCATAGTATAATGAAGGCAAAAATTCTAGGAAAAAAAAACCCAAAAAGCCAGATGAAAAAAAATAACAAAAAGTTCATTAAAAGATAATAAATTTATTGCTTATGTGCCTCAGATTCCAAAAATTCAAACCTTAGTTAGGTAATTGTAAAAGGCCAGGAAAAAAATGTGAAAAGATGTAATAAAAAAAGCAAAAACATCTAAACATTTCTGCGTAGAGGAAAAAGATAGTGCCAGTTTCAAACAAAAAGAAAAGAGCAAGATTTGGCTCAAAATCCCCCAAGCAACAGCACTCCACTGTGGAATTTTAGAGATTAAAAGGATAAGAGATTAAAAGTCAAAAGAATCAGAAGTAAATTAAGCAGAAAATAAGCTTTTAGAGAAAGAAGTATGTGACTAAGAGTATAAAAAAGCTTATTTGTATCCTGCGGTTGCAAGTTAAAATCAAGCTTAAAAGTCAAGGATTTAAAGTGATTTAAGACAATTACTTGGGTTTAGATACATAATTATTTCAGCATGTTTCTTATTGGATTTAAATATATTCCACAGGAATAGGTATGTATATATAAAAACCTCATAAAAAGATATAGGATATAAACTAAACAATGTTATGGCGAAAGAAAAACATTTAAAATAAAAAAAACATTATACGAGCTCTACTTAAAAACCACAATAACAATGGAAATAATTTAACTGATATTAGATCGGAGGAACCTGAAAAACCATTAAATTAATGTATACTGCAAAGAAAATTGGCCCTTTAAAATTGAAGAAAGTCCATCTATCAAAGATATAAATGGATTAGAATATTTGAATCATGTGCCCCTCAAACCTTCATAAAAATCAAAAAAAGTTTGTTGTTATATTAGGGATGAGATATGAAAAAAAATTGTTTAAAAAAAACCCCATAGAAGTAGTATTAAAGGTTCAATTATAACTAATCCCTTTTGCAAGTTAAGTATTCAATTTGGATGGGGCTTTACAAGGTTCAACAACCAGGGATGGTATCACCAGGCATTTATGAGCTTAAGTGGTCCTACGAACATCAATTAATTAAAAAAGAAAGAAAAAAATGATAATTTCCTGGAGAAAATTTTGAAAGGAGAAAAGTAGAACCATAAAAATGTCTGTGGGGGGACCAGTGTAGGAAAGATTTAAAGTGGGAAAAAATAAGGGGTTTGAAATTAAGAGGGCAGTTCAATATTCAAAAAAATTTCAAAAGTTGGGCTTTCAACATTTTAAAAAAAGAAAAATTCAGCATTTTCCTAAAGGTAAAACAAAAATTCAAGCTTAAAGCAAGACTTTACTCTAATAAAAAAAGTAAATTTTTGAAAGGCAGAGAATATTTTGCACATTCTTTATAGTGATAGAACATAGAGAAAATGTTAAAACTAAATTTTGCAGAAAAAAATAGTTTAAAAAACATGAAAACTATTAAAAACAAATGGGGAACAAGATTCTAATTTGGGGGCAGGGCTGGCATTAAGAAATCCACAAAAAAGAAAAAAAATTGAGGGTTAGTAAGTCAAAATTGCACAGGCTTTTTTACCATACAATTAGTTATGGGTCTTTAAAATAATAGATTTACTTACAGGTCCCAGGGGGCACTAGTATTCCAATTCTTACAAGGCGATTTCCTTTTAAAGGTTCAGAAAAGAGAAAATTAGATCTTTTTTGAGTAGATATAAAAATTGGATGTCAGATCAAGAACTACAAAGGTACATTTGATAAAAGATAAAAGATTATTTCCAAAGCGCTCTTATTGTTCCCAGATGGTTAAAATTTAGATAAAAAACTATAGAAGAATTATAGAGTTTAAAAGTTCACATATTTCGGGAAGTGTGAGCTCTCCTTAAAATTTAAATTAATATTTTTAAAAAAATAAAAAAGTTAAAATGAACTTTGAAAAAAATTCCAGTTAATTAAAAAGCCAAAAGATACCAAACTAGGGAAAAAACACGAAAATAACTTTTAATGTAAGATTAAATCAGAGATGAGGCTATTAAAAAAGCAGTTTATTAGGAAGTGAAAAAGATATTTTTAAACAAACAACTAACGTTTAAAATCTGCAAGCACACAGTCAAAATAATCATAGAAATTTCTTTCGAAATACAAATTCTCAAAAATTATTTTCGGAAAATGATTTTAAAAAGAAATTGACGCTTGCTAATCTAAGATTTAAATAAAAAAATATTAAACACAAATTCTAAATGAACATCATATACAGTAGTACTTTACAACAATGTTGTATGTCACATATTCATTCGACGAGCATCCTAATCCCATTTTGAAATGGAAATCATGGATATATAGAAAAAATTTTTTTATGGAATAACAGAACAATTCAGCTGGCCTGTGCCAGTTCTTTTTCGGACGCTATGGGCCAGCCAAGACGAATGACCTGCCAAGACTGGAGAGACTGCTGAGCCGTGCGAAGGAGGAAACGAATGACCATAACTATTTCAACTCTTTGAAAATCGGTCAAACATCGGTTGCTGCAAGGAAGACGACAGTCACCCTTATCCCTCTCCGTTCTAGCCTGCAACTCAAGAAAAGCTAACAATCATTTCTGTTTTTTGATTCACTCAAGATTTTTCATCTGTAGTTGACCAGAACACCAGTTCGTCAGAACACGCATCCATTGTACCAGTAGGTTTAGATACACCACCTATATTAGTCATCAAAATCCCCAAATGCTTCAATATTATACCCAATAAAATCAACTAAATTTTGACTATTTATTATATTCAAAAATAACGATTAAAGAAAACCAAAAAACATTAGTTAGATTTCAGAGATTATAAGAAATGGTTCATTTAAAAATTGAGAACCATGAGAAAAGAAAATTCAAATTTTTTGAAACTCTTGGACAAATTCATGACGGAGAAACTAATATGTCTAAATCATAGAGTATCATTAAAACACAAATTCTAATATGTTTATTTGTGTGTAATAATGAGGAACAGTTTTTAAGTGGCTTTGTCAAAATGTAGTTGCTCTCAAATCATTTATTGTGTTTTCAGAATAATGTTCAACTTTTATTCCCAGATCTAAAAATTTTACACGAAATTGAAAAAATTAAATTCTTTGAAGCTTTTATGACTAGTTGGTCATTCTGAAATGATTGTTTACCATCAGTCAAATACAGATACTTCTATATTATGAAAGCTTTTTCTAAAAATATATTAATTTTTGAAAAATATTTTTTTTTTATTTCTTACAAACAGTTCGTTTTTAAAACGTTTATAGGTTTTTGATACGGTATCTCTCATTGTCTTCAGAGCAAAATTTCGTAATACACCGTAAATGCTTCGAAATAATGAAATTAAAAAACATATCTTGTTTTGGCTTGAATATTATCAAGAAAAAAGACCAATCAAATAACTTGATTATTCAAATATACGCAAAGGTTTATCACCATTGGCTAACACTCAGCGAGTTTAACGTTTTTCTTCCACATTGTAGGAAGATTCGTCGTATGAAGAACATTGACTATTTATATTATATATATTTTAGGAATTTCAAGCAAAAGCCAGTGTAATCAGTTTTCTTTTTATCTCAATTTCTTATCAAATTTCTTAATTCGAACCCATGCGAATAACAACACCTAACTCTACTATACGAAAAACATAGTTTTTAATCTCTCTTGTATATAAAATTTGAAAGCTTATAATTATCTGATATCGAGTAGTGGCGCTCGATGTGTGGCTTAGGAATGTATCCCATAACGGAAAGGATAAGAAGGATCTTTCGATTTTGTCGGAATTTCTGAATTTTCCACTTCCTTGAACCTCGGGAACTTCAAGAACTTCGGTGGACACTTTCCTTACGGCATAGTTAAGTCTGAAACAAAGATTTGATTTTCCATACTTCCACTTTTGATCATTTATTGTTACTCTCTAGTATGTTATTACATCTTAACTAATTAAAAATACAATAAAAAAATCTTTTAAAATTAGGTATATTAACGTTTCAAGGTGAATTTATTTGCTTTTTTTCATGGAGGATTGTTTTTTTTCATAACAATTTTGAAACATTTCCTTGATTTGCATATTTTATAATTTTACATTTTAACGATTCCACTTTCTGAAGAAGTGTAGCAATAATTTTAATAATTGTATATAATATATAATCGAATAAGTAATAAATATATTTAATCATAATATAATTAATTAATATAATAATAATAATATAATAATAATAATAATAATAATATAAATAATAATATAAATAATAATATAATAATAATAATAATGTATAATAATATATAATATAATATTAATATAAATATAATAATAATAATAAAATAATAATCGCTTTAACTTTTAGCTGTCATAAATTTAAAGGTATATGTAAAATCAAGAAAAAATCACGTACTTTTTGTTGAATGAATGATTATTTTTATATTATAGGAAATTGAATTGATAGGAACAACAATGACAAAAATTTGGCTTTAGGGTACTGATCTATTATATTTACTGGCATTAAAAATTAAACAGAAAAAAAATACACAACACAAAACAACAACATCACAACAACAAAAACGACCACAAGACACAAAAACAACAAACAGACAACAACAACAACACAACAACAACAGCAACACAACAACACAACAACAACAACACACAACAACAACCAACAACACAACAAACACAACTACAACAACATTACAAATCCCAAGAGAGAAAAATTCAACAAAGAGTTCAACGAAGAGCACTGCACGAGTCTATTAACACTTCATGCATTAAAATCGTTTTTAAATACTCGTAATAAAATAAGAAAGATTAAAAGCAAAATGAAAGGAGTATTAAGATTATTAAATAAAATCGGTATGAACCTATACTCAGGTAACTTTCCTGGTTTCACAACAGATTTACTCAACATTAAATGGCATTAGTTCCACTTCATATTATAGTATATATAATATACTATACTATAATATATATATAATATATATATATATAGGTATATATGTATATATATATATTATATATATGTAGTATTATATATATATATTTATTATATATATATAAGGAAATGGGAGGACACGTTAGCCATCCAAGCTCACAAGAATCACACCCTTGCGGATTATATTGGAGGTGTTATGATAGTATCCCAAGACATACAGTGCTCAAATGTTTCTCTCTCTTGTTCTACTATTTCAGTATTCTTTCTTAACTCGTGGATTGACCCTCCTTTTATCCACACACCATAAAATATTTAAAAAAAATTTTTACATATTAAAAAGAGGCTAAAAAATTACAACCACACGCATTAGTCTTGGAAACCAAAGATGGGTTCCAAAACTATACACTAATCTTCCATTCCCCTCATCCAGCATTCCCCTCATCATCACTTGAGTATATCGGCCTCCTGGGTAGGTGATACCTCAATTTTCAATTTCATTTTGGAAAATTTCATAATTATATAATTATACTTTATATATAATATAGAATATATACTTATTATTATATATATAATATATATATATATATTATATATATATATATTATATATATATATAATATATATATAATTATATATATTATATATTATATTTACAATGTCACACACTCAGGGAGGGCCCATTCAAGGAGGGACAGAAAATAAGAAAAATAAAAACTAAATACATAAAATATCTAAAAGATATTTCAGACTTCATCATTAGTGCCTCATATTGTAAAAAAAAATTAGCTCTTCAAAGATATGAAATACTATTATATTATATATATATATATATATCTTATTTATAATATATATGGATTGAGGTATATATATATTTATATATTATATTAGTATATATATATATATATATAGTATAATATATATATATTATACTTATTTATGGCTATTTATAGATGTTGAGAGAGAAAATCAATAAAAAGTGTAACGTAATTTCAATGATTTGAGTTAAAAAATTTAACCCCAATTTCTCACCAGAAATAGATTTTCAAATATAATTTAATTCATATTAACAAAAAGTAAAAGAAACGATTTGCATTATATTTTTTTGTGAGGGGGTGTGCTGCACACTACGTCTTATAAAAATGAGTAGCTTAGGCGTGCTTAGGCATATTTATTTCAGTTTAATTGATGAATGTGCGTTAGTGTAGAGACGGCCTTCATAATAATAAAATTGATTTTGATATTTTTATATATTTTATTTTGATTCGGGTGGGCATTCGCACCCCCCTTCTATGTCGTCCCCACGTTCCCGTGGAGAGTTTTTTTTTAAATTAAAAAATACCGTCTTAAATCTATAATAATAATATCGAAGTAAAAGAATAAAAAATAAAAGGTTATAAAAAAAACATTCGCTGTATCGTAAATATTATAATAACAAATAATAAATAATAATAATAATAATATAATAATATAATAATAATAATATATAATAATATAATAATAATATAATAATAATAACTTTTTTATTCTAAAAATTAAAAAACAAAACACGCTAATATTAGAAATGGCACAAAAAAGAGAAATACCTGAATCGTTGGTTTTTCTTATCGAAAATCATTCCCCTAATAAACGGAGTCATCATCTTATAGAATGTCCATATATATATATATATAATATTTTTATATAATTTTTTATATACTATTATATAGTATATATATATATATATCATATATATATATATACTATATTATAATTAATATATATTATAATATTTATTTTATGACAGTTTCATATATATATATAAAAAAGAAAGTATATAAGAAATTTGCCACTATAGACATGTTTATGTGAAATTTTTGAGTTTATGAATTTAACACATATTTTTTTAACTATTCCGCAGGAACTTTATTTAATTTATGTGCCTTAATAAATAGTTTTAATATTTTTATATTATATTATATATTATATTATATATGATTATATATGATATATTATATATAATATTATATATATATATATATTATATATATATATTATATATTATAATATATTATATATATATATTATATATATATCTATATTATATAGGGTCTGTATTCGTTAATATGGCCAGAAAAATTTAGTAATGATAGTACTTGATAATATAAGTTATGTGTCAATAAACATTTCATAATGCCTCGTTTCCAAGATACAATGTGATGAACTATATGATGGACATATCTACTATATTCCACTGCGTCTGGTTGCGCATCTCACCTTTATAATAAGAAATATTTTACCGGCCCAGGGAAAAGGGTTTTAAGTGAGAGGAAAAAAACCCATCTGATATTTACTAGTTCGTATCCTGCTCATTCTAATACATATACTAGTCGTGTCGCTGTCAGTTCTGTGTTGCAAGTGTTGTTATATTTTTCAAGAATTACACAAATAGTGGGACATATGTGCGAGATAATTTTGTTTATACTGGTTTTCGTTACAGGAGCGTAATTCATTAGGCACCATGGCTCTCTATGAAGAAAATGTACCAATGTGTCATCCCGCATATTGAGTATGTTTGGCACGTCTCCCATAAAACGGCTTAGAGAACATGAAGTTTGATAAAAAAGTTGTGCTAATGGAACGGCTGCGACCTCGCACAGGTATCAACTCCACGATTATGTAAAGAACAGTTCTGCAAGAACCTTGAGACACGTCCATACAACATGGTTAGCGAAAGATATGCTGCACACTACATGTATTTACATTCGACAGCTTTTCAGGGTATGAAATCTAACTATCTGTACCTTATCAACCAACGAGTGCAAGGCACTATGTACAACAGACTTTTCCTGCAAGAGTAGCTTAGTGTCGATGGAATGCACAGAAAATTGGCCAGACAATCTCGACCATTTAGCAGAATATGTTCACCGATGAGGCAATTTTTCCAGAGACGCCATAGATCGAACTTCCACAACAATCACATTATGGCTGATGGAACCCACATGCAATAGTTGAAGTCATCAACACCAGTTTTCATTGAAGTATGGGTCGGAATTGTTGGCGACCATTGGATAGGTCCATTCTTTTTACCAGCGAGCCTTAGACGTTTATCGCCAATTTCTTGGACACGACTGCATTTAACTACTGCAAGCGTCCCATTACAATTAGTCGAAATATTTCATGCACGACAGGCGCTCAAGCTCATTTCAGGTAGATGCTCGTAACTTTTTGAACACTGTATATCCACGCCGTTGATAGGTCGAGGAGGTACACAACCTTGCCTTCCCGTCGGTCTCCAGCACCTAAATACATTGGATTTCTTCTTGTGGGTCACTGAAAAAATTGGTTTAACAGAACAGTTGAAAAGTCCAGAAATTAAGGGCTCGCTAACGTTGTGACACGATTCGTCACACCAGGTTATATTTGAATTCTCGTCAATCATGCGTCTGCCAAAATAGAGGCCTGTAATGGCCCCTTTTCTAGTGCGGGCTCATGTTCAACAATTGCATCGTACTATATATGTTGTATATTTCTCTGCCGCTAATGTAAGGTTTTTATAATCTAAATAAATTGACATGAATTGTTAATTTACCTTTCATTGAGTTTATGTTTATTGTTACTTATGTTTAGATATGGTTTAATATCTTGTATGTTTGGAAAAAGAGGCCCTTCGGTGAAATGTTTCATGCACAAATGCTGATATATTTATGCAGATGAATATTATTACTGATTTTTTCGCAATTATTAACGATTACACCCGTATATTATTATATATTATATATAGTATATTTATATATTATATTAAATATATTATATATTATAATATATTATATATATTATATATAGTAATATATATATATAATTTATATTAATTATATTATATTTATATATTTATATATTAAATATATATTGGGTGTGAGTGGATAGTATATATATATATATTATATTATATTATATATAATATATGGTATTATATATTATAATATATAAATATATTATATTATATTATATATATACATGATGGCAGTATTAAGAACATGGCATCGGCAAGATAACGTAATCGTATCGAACATTTGTATCGGTTATCGGTATCGCTTAGACAATTTCTAAATGTATCGAGTTTCGGTATCGCTTTATGCTTTTTCTCTAATTATTATGGGAAAAAACGTTAATCGTATACTCGATACTCATGTTCAAAAAAGTTAACAAACTTATATTATATACTTATTATTATATATTATACATATATATTATATATATATATATAATATTATATTATATATATATTTATATATATTTATTATATATATATAATATAGATTAGTATAATATATATATATTGTAGATTTCAATGCAAGAGTGGGAGGAGAGAGCGATGGTGTGGAGAGAATAGTGGACAGTTGGAGAGGAATTAAAAATATTGCAGGAGAAATAGAGGTATTTCTGTTTAAGGAAGTGAATGAAGATCATGAATGGTTTTTTGTCCAACAGAGACCTACACATAGGTTCACAAAGAATAGATGGAATATCAAAAGAGAATTCGATCAGAGATCTATCTATAGACTATAAAATATCGTCTATGATAGTAGGATAACAGAGAAATGTGAAAGTTGATACCTGGATGCCAATTTATTTGGATCATAATTATTATTGTGAGGACCTGAAGGTTGAGACAGACAGTGCAGAATAAATTAAAAGAGAATGTGATTAAGTGGAGTCACTGAATTAGAAGTGTAGACAAGAGAAGGAAATAATGATGAATAATAAGTCAGAATCCTACAATAGAAGGAAGTCGAGAGAACAAGAAAAGAAAAGGCGCAAGAGAACCTGGTTAAAGGTCGAATGAGGGAGGGAGGACGAGGAAAAGAACAAGAGCGGTGCTGAAGAGGTGAAAGGAGGCAATAAAGAGGAAGCAGTATATGAAGTGGTGAAAAAGAACTAAAAACAAGGGCCATATATGGAGGTAAGAATGAAAACAGAGAGGTGAAGAAAGAGTTAAAAGAAAAGCAGCAAGAGAGAGTTGTAGTAGGGAGTTGTATGAGAGATGTTGCAGGGCAAAAAGGAGGATTTTTAGACTGACAAAAACGCTATAGCGGATCAAGAGGAAATGTGCATATTCAGGAAATAGCAAGGTGGGAATTTTTGGTGAGAATAACAGACAACAGGAGATAACGGATGTCTTTCCAAGACTTGTTATTTATGTGAATAGAAGGGGAATGGAGTAGAAGGGATAGTGACGAGGGGAGAGAGAATTCAACTATGGGGAGTTGGAGGTGCTTGAGAACAATGAAGATCGGAAGATGGATACCCATAGAACTAACAAAAGAAGGGAGGAGGAAATGAAGATTCTGAAATTTTGGAAGTGTTGGAACGAGAGGAGGTACCAGAGTGGGAAATTCATCATTAGTTAAAATAGAATAGGGAAAAAAATACAGGGGAGCTGATTTACCATACAGGTAACATTCTTGTGAACATTGGATAAAGAGAATTACTAGAGAAACCTTGAGAATGGTAGTAGACTGGAGAGAGAGCAGCACGGTTATTATAGAAAGAAACAAGGGCCGACGGATCTCTTGTTCCTTGGAGAATTACGTTAGAAGGTATGGAGATATAATAAGGAGAATATGTAACTTTCATAGTTCTAAGAAAAGCTTTTGATTCAATGCCTAGGAAGGGATGGAGAGTGCTAGAGAGAGAATATTCAGTGGATAAAAGTTGAGAGGAGCCCTGGAGGTTGTAGTAAGAATATAATGTTAATTAGACAGAATATGAATAAGAATGGTTTTAGTGAGAATGGAGCACAAACAGGAAGCGTTGCTGCTCACCAATTTTTGTTAGCTGTAGCAATATCTGGATGTAGTGTCAAAGAAGGTGAGAGAGCATATAGGAATTAGACTGATAATTCTGCATGCGGCATGACTTGACACTGCTGAAGGAAGAGGAATGGGGAGAGGAGGGTGAGTTAACATGATTTGGCTAATAGGCTTGATGAGCCGTCTCATATGAACACGAAGACTGAGATCTTTGGTATATAATATAACTATAACTATTTATATTATATTTATTATATATATAGATATTACTATATATATATATATTATATTAATAATATATAAATTAATATATATTATAATATTATAATATACTAATATATAATATTAATTTGAACATCGATTGTTTCTATATTGTGCTTTGTATATGCAACTACTCTTCATGTAGTTGATTTAAAAAAAAATATTTAATATTCGCAGTACATATAAATATAATGAGCTACTCGTATTGTCAGCTCCTGTATTGTCAGCCACTTCTGAACGCCATATCAAATAGTTTTTCAAATAGGTTTCTCTCTATATAGGATAGTTCTCACTAATTGTGACTATTATTGCCATAAATAACACTAAATCTAATCTATATTAGCTTCTGTATGTTACACTAATCCCAATGATTAAAGTTTGTAATAATAAGTGGCTATTACATATTCGATTAACAGAGACATCAATAACTATACGTGCAATGTAACTATATATAATATAGTGCGTTGACGAAAAATTAAGAGATATACTCGGTAATATACATCATAGCTATATAGAGATGCGCTGTGCTCTCTAATATAGTAAGGATAAACGAATGATAGAGAACGAGCTGATAGCTATGAATTGTTCGCCTAGACTGTAACTATATTCAGTGTCATCGCAAAACTTCTACTGCGCTGCTTATATGTTGGCTTCATTTTGAAGAAGTCCAATCTCAGCAATTAACCACGATCTCTCAAGCTAGTGATACACGAAAAACATGAGATAAATTTTGTGTTTGTTTCACAGCTCTTATTGTGTTAAAGTAATAAATTCTATTTTTCTCCGAATATTAAAATCTAAGACTTTTGAAGTTGAACATCTCTGCTCATGTTCAATTATTTCCTTGGTTAGTTATTTTTTATTGTATTGTTTTAAATTATTTTAATTAAGACAGTTATACTCTCTCACTACATCTATTCTACGTGATATATTTATTCTTAGAAAATTAATTTCAGTGTACGAATTAAGACATCTCATATGAATAGATTGTGTATGCAATCTCTCCATAATATTACATCTTGTCAAGAGTTGTCAGGTTACTATCAGAGCCATTTCTCTTAGTCTCCTGAGTATCATAATTTATAAAAATGGGTAAAATTATACCATTAGTATAAAAGTAACGAAAATGATGATGTATACCCAAACTTGTTTATAATACTTCTATATTGAAATATGTTTTGATCTCTCTTGTAGAGACCTTTGACAATGTTTCCTATATATATATACTTAACGATATATATATCATTCTTCTTATATTATAAATATTATATATACTGAGTTATATACTATATAAGTTATATAATATAATATATATATATATATAATTATAATGATATATAACATATATATATATATATTATATATATAATAATATATACGTATTATATAATTTATATAATCTCTGTTAAATATACTCGGCGTAATACAAATATTATCGTTATCGTGATAATCGCTAAGAAGGTAAGCAGTTATACTACGTGTAATCGGTAATCGTATAAAGATAAATTTGTGTTAGTATTTGATGTATCTCAGAGTAATACGCTTTAAGTAATATTTTTGTATCATTTGTTGCCTCACTGGCATTAATATATATATATATGTTAAATATATAAATATATATACTATTATATTAATATTATATATATATATACTATATTATATATAGTTATAATATATAGGGGTATATATATATATATTTATATATTATTATATATATATATATATTATTTATATTAAGATATTTATAATATTTAATATATATTATATATATATATTAGTATAAATATAATTAATTATATATTATAATAACAATATTAATTATATAAATATATATATATATAAATAATATATTAATATATATATATTAATATTATATATATATATATATAATAATATATGATAATATTATATAACAGATATATTATTAATTATATATATATATATATATATATTAGTATATAGATATATATGATAATATAATTTTTTATTATATTATTATATTAATATAAGTATATATTATATATTATATACTATATTATATATATTATATTTATATATATTCAATCTATATAGTATATAATATATATATAATATAAATATTATATAATATTAATCACTATATTATTATATATATATATATATAATATTAATTAATAAGTATATATTATTATAGATATATATATATATTATTATATATTATTGTTATATATATATATTATATTATATATATTAATTATATATATTATATAATACTTTTAAAAGGCTTCTTCTGTTTATTTATGTAATATACAGTATATAATATGTTGGGGTGGTTGTGTTATAATATTTATATTATTATAATATGTCAGTAGTGTACTATAACATAGGGTTAAGGTGATATTTTATAAGGTAGTAGGTAAGGTTAGCTCTTACCTCAAATTATTTACTGTCTTATTTTAATAAAATAAATTAAATTGTAATAATTTAAATCTTATATAATTATAAAAATATAATAATTGTAATAAATAAAAAGAAAACTAAATTTATATTAAAATAAAATAATATTTATAGTAATAATAATAATTTAAATAATAATATAAACGGTATATATATATTAAATATTAATTTTGGGAAATTTTCGCTTCATACCCTTATTCTAGTAGTATGATTTCTATTTATGTATCGGCGTACGTTAAAGAATTTTTATGATTATCTCTATAGTTATTTATTATAAGGTTCAGTAGCCAGCAAACATGCCCTTACCTGCTCAGATCAGTTAAATAATTAATAAAATATGTATACTATACTCTTCTACCATTATCCCAGGTTAGGGTTTTCTCTGACTCTGTCAGTTATATGATCTAGTACAATCTATTTTCTATCGCTTTGGCCACCGAATAACCTTGTCTCTTAGAGATACTGATGAAAAGATACTATTTTCTCGTGTACGTGAGCAGATGGTATTCTATATGTATATATATATTTACATTATAATATATATATATATATATATTATAGTAGTAGTAGTATTACAGTCTGGCAGTGGAGCCAGCATCTTCTTCCATTTGGCCTCGAAGTGTTCTCTAAGAGATTCTCCGAAAATCGATTGTATCTAGATCAGCATAAAGATTTCCAATCGCCTGGTTCAAGAGTTTAATGCTAAGCAGAAAAAAGTACAAGGCCGGTTTGCTACTCCTTGTCGCCCTATATATAAATTAAATGATACATTACATAATATTAATTCAGAAATCGATCTCTAATTTTTTACTTCGATAATTTTTTTTTTTTTTTAATGAAGTGGCTGAAGCAAAGGGATGCAAGTGACAAAATTGTTAAAATTTGGATAAAAGTGCCGAGTATTAAACTTTTGTTATTAAACTTTAATTAATTTAATTAATTTAAGTATTATACTTTTGTTATGAAATGAATAAGAGGTAACTAAGTTGATCTGCATTGAGCGTTAGATAATTTTAACTTTGTATTACACTATATATCCTGGATAACGCCACCTTTCAAAAATACATTTCTCAAAAAGTACTTTTGGCCAATTTAACCAAACTCCTTCTGACCTCCTCAAATATTGTCAAATATGACTTCACATCCTATCAATCTGTCTGTTCTGTCTTTATAAATGAGCAAAGGATTTCCCCCCTTTTCCTCCCTTCTCCACAGAAAAATAAAATTAACATTTTATAAGATTAAAATGAAGATATATAGAAGATCATTTATAGGAAGATAAGGAAAATGGGCTCTTTTGGAGACTGATCACAACTTATTGCGATTGAGAATCAACTTGTCAGACTAACTACAATGAAAATCTACTTGTTAGATGAACTACATTCATCAACAAAACCTTAAAAACTTTGAATCAAGCTCCATTTGTGTCATCTTCATCAGGTTTCCATCTTGTCTTTTTTCTGTTATTAATTTTAAAATTAATTTAAAATCCCAATGACCATAATATTTGATATGTTCATTATATTATGGCCACTGCGAGATTTCACAACGTATAGCAGGTTCATAATACCCCAATCCTTTGTTCTGAACTAGTACAAATTCCAGAGGGAAAATTTTCTTGTTTTACTCCCATATTTTCTGGTCAATCCCCTACTAGTGATATGGGGACCTAACCATGGCCAAATGGTGTGCGTTTTCAAAACCCTCTTCATTATAGAACATTTTAACTGATATAAAGCTCGAGAAGATATTAGAATTTTTCTTCAGTAATTATTCAGTAATTCCATCGTGAAGACTGTCAAAGTTCTCGCAAAGCCACTAAATTCATAAACAAAATTAAACATGAAGTAGTAGTAGATTGAAAGTTTCCTGTTTCTCTTTAGCTCTATACTTAACCTTAAAGAGGAAAAAAAGGAAGTGAAACAGAAAATAATGTGTTAATTTACAAAGTCATTGAGAGTTTCTTCTATTTGGTTGACGACCTAAAAAGTACCATGATCCTGTAAGAGTAAAAAATTAGTGCACCCTCTTCAGCATCTCTCTGAGATGAAGATGACACATCAGCAAGGCATGTGTTCCAAGTACACTTTTGATCAGAAAAAAAATAGTTAAATTAGTAACCGAAAATCAAATTGTGCTCTTAAATGCAAATGCATTGGGTTATAACAATTATTTATTTTTATTGTTATAACCCAATACATTTACATTTAACATCACAATTTGATTTTTGGCACTTATTTTACTATTTAGTTTTCTGTTCAAAGTGTACTGAAACCATTGTCTTGCTTGCTGATATGTCATCTTCATCTCAGAGAGATGATAAAAAGGGTGCATTTATCATTTACTCTCGCAGGATCGTGGTACTTTGTAGGTCGTCAACCAAATAGAAGAAACTCTCAATGACTTTGTAAATTAACACATTATTTTCTGTTTCACTTCCTTTTCTTTTCCTCTTTGTGACAATTCCAATTTAGTCATTCCCTTTTCCCCATTAGGTTATTAAATGTATGAACCTATCAGTTTATTTGTCATCCTAGTTTCATCAAATTAAAACTTACATTTAAAGAGACAAACCCCTAATCAATCTTAAAGAAGTAAAGACCATATTTTTCTAACATATCTGAATTGCTGTTCTCTCCTTAGATTAAAAATGATAATTTAAAATGACTAAAATCTATTCTGCTCTGCTGTAATAATGAGCCGGTCAAGGACTAACATTGATGGTTTTAATTCACTTCACAATGTTACTAACAATGAAAGGCAATGAATGAGCTTCTCGAGTTCTTTATCCCCGATGCTTCATTCTATTCATGAAGCGTTGAGAGGATCATTTCTTCAATCTTTTATACGAGCATACCCTCAAACTTACAAGTGCACATGTATACCACAATATATATATATATAATATATATATATATATATAAGGTGGTCCAATGTATACCATAGTATATATATATAGTATATATGATAGTTTATTTATTATATATATAATAGAATATAGTATATATAATATATTATATAGCCCCTATATATATAAATTATATATAATATATATATAATATTTTATATATATATATATATATATATAGTATATAATATATATATATTATATAGTAATATATTATAAATATATGTATATATATATACTATATATATATATATATTTTGAGGGTGTCCATATGATATACCTAATATAATATATATATAATATATTTATATATATAATATATATAAATATATATATATATATATATATAATTATATATATATATATATATATAAATATATATATAATATACTATATATATCGTATATATATATATACTATATATATATATATATAATATATATATATATATAGTATATAGTTATATATATACTATAATATTATATTATATAATATATATAGTATATATATACCGTATTATATATATATATATATTATATATATATATATATATATAATTATATATTTATACTATTATTTATATATATCTATTATATATAATATATATATTATTATATATTATAGTATAATAATCATTAATATATTTATATATATAGTATATATATATATATATATAATATTATATATATATATATATATATATAGTATAATTATATATAGTAATTCTGATTTCTGATGGACCAACTTTTCATTAGTTAAATAATATTTAAAATAGTTTAATTTTATTTTTATATTTTTTTCGAAATAACATTGTTTGTGTTTTTTGAATGTTATTAAAAATTTTTAATTTTTTAATTTAAAATCAACACGAACCCCACCCTTCTACAACCCTCTCTCTCTCTCTTCTCTCTCTCTCTCACACACACACACCACGCACACACACAACAACACACACAAACACACATCACACACACACACACGCCACACACACACAGCACACACACACACACACACACACAACACACACACACCACACGAACACACACACAACACACACACACACACACACACACACACACACACACACACACACACACACACACACACACACACACACACACACACACACACACACACACACACACACACACCACACACAAACCAACACCACACACACACACACTCACACACACACACCAACACACAACACACACACACACACCACACACAAACGTCAATTCACCACACACACACACAACACACACACACACCACCCAACACACACACTCACACTCCCACACACACACACACACACACACACACCACACACACACACACACACACACACACACACACACACACACACACACACACAATCGGTGCCTCATTAATAAAAAAAAAAATTTGGCATGAGGGAAATAAAAAGTTGTTTATTTCTTATTTTCTCCGTGTTAACTTTCAATTTTTCTTCGTTTTCTTTTGTCACAATCGACCCCCCCCCCCCCCCCCCCCCTCTCTTCCCCTTTAAATTTTTCTTTAATTTCGCTCAATATTAAATAGCCAGTAATTAAAGGTTATTTGTTTTATACATTCTTTCAAAATAATCTCATTAAGTTTTTTATTTTTTTTCAAATATTTATAATTAGGTTATTTAAAAACGGTTCAAAATATTAAAAATAATTTTTAATAACACTCATTAAAATTTAAAAACAAATAAATAATACATCTTTACTATTATTATTATTATTATTATTATTATTATTATTATTATTATTATTATTATTATTATTATTATTATTGATTATTATTATTATTATTATTATTATTATTATTCACCCACCTTCTCTCCCCAATGACTGGGGTGAGGTGTGTCTCATGCACCGGAAAAAGAAAAGTTATAGAGGAATATGACGCAAGTCGAAAAAAAGCCCAGCCTTACCGCCCCCTTTATACGTTTAGAAGTGGTAGAGGATGTGCGGATCAAATCTTTACATTGAAACAAATGAGAAAATGAGAGAAGAATAATAAATTGTATTTAGATTTTATGGATTTGCAACAGGCCGTTATGATAGGGATTTAATAAGGGAATGCTGCTATGGCAGGTCGTTAGTGATATATGGTTGTTTGGTGTAGCCTCTGATTATCAAGAAGTGTGTATAAGATGCGGTGAGATGCGTGTGTAAGATAAATGGAGTTGAAATAGTTGAAATATAAATTAATACTAATAGCGGAGTGGGGCAGGAATGTTGTTTTATTTTGTTGTTCAGTATGTGGGGACTGCGGGTTGAAAGGAAATATATAGAAGTGAGGGTGTGCGAGGATGAAAAGGTTGTTAAAGAATAATGGCGGCATGGAATGGAGAGTGGAAAGTGGAACGCCACCTATTAAAATTGGCTGGGATGATTTTGGTTTGTGTGGCGAATCAATTTGAAGAGATATGAGAGGATATGGTAGAGACATTTGGCAGTTGCGGTGTTAAAAGGTAATTGGGTTTTTGTGAAAGGTAACGTTAGATAATAAATATTAGGTTAGTGGTTTGTGAGTTGAGGACAATACATTCGTCGGTGTGGCTGTGGAAGTCATTGTTTGGATTAGTTATTAGCAATTCTGAACAAGTGTCTGACGTTTAGAATAAAATT
>JABUQX010021940.1:80000-85000 GCA_015478945.1 Trachelipus rathkii
TTCCTGCACAGCCCGCCGCAGGCGTTAGGTTAGGTTAGGTTAGGTTAGGTTAGGTTAGGTTAGAGGTTAGGTCAGGTTAGGTTTTGTTGGATTTGTTAGAGAAACTAAATAACCAGATCTTTTTGATTTTTTTTTTTACTTTACAAATATCGATCATTTTGACCTGTCGACCATTTATTTGGTGCTTAACTTCCAGCGAATTTCTTCAAGTTTCCTGAATTTGTGCGGAACGCTCGGATGTAATCAATAATACAACACCGATATTTGCTTTCATCCGAGCGTTAAACATAAAAAATTCAAAAAACGAAGAAATTTTAAGAGAGAGAGAGAGAGAGAGAGAGAGAGAAGAGAGAGAGAGAGAGAGAGAGAGAGAGAGAGAGAGAGAAGAGAGAGAAGAGAGTTCTCTAAAGATCTTCTGTTTCCTCGCGGGTGTCCTTTTGTGTGTCAGCTTTAAATTACTGTTTATATATCTCTTACAGATTGTAAGGTTCTGTGAGAATATAACATACCTCGGCATAATAATCTCATATTTGTGGCACCTAGATAGGATCAATGTCATTACCCAATCAGCAATAAAGCTAATTTTTTTTGTATGTTTACAGATTAATGGCAAATTGAAATTAACTTTTCGTTAATGGTTCGTTAAAAAAAATTAAATTCGTTAATTACAATATCGACTTAAAATGCAGTTAATTCCCATCACAGCATATTGTATATAAATTTGTAGAATATATACTATATATCATAATATAATATATAATATTATATATATATTATTATATATATTATTTTGCATTTATATATATAATAAAAAAAACATTATATATAAAATACTTTCCAAGCTGAAATAATAAAAAAATAAATAATAATAAAATTTATAATATATATATATATAATTTATATTATATATATATATTATCATATATAAATAATATATATATATATAATGTGTGTGGTGTGTTGTGTGTGTGTGTGTGTGTTTATGGATATTTTGTAACCTTTTTAAGAGTTGCTGCTAGATCGTTAGGAATACATTACACTAATATTTATTTGGTAATCAATGCATTGAACACGAACATTTGAATACAGGGGTTCCGCCCTCAGTATCCCCGATCCATGAGTGCTAAAAAGATAAAATATTGCTTCATACCATTATATACAGCTATATATAACCTATAATAAATAGAGAGCATTACATGTTTTATTAAATTCGGGTCAACATCAAATACTTTTTCTCACACAAGCTAATTTTTTACTTTCTTTACGTTTTTCTTTCTTTTCTTATATATCATTTCAAAGTAGGATTGGCCGAGCACAGGAATTCCGCGCACCGCATCGCTCCGCACCAGGATATGCGCACCACGCACCGCACCGCAACCTATATTTTACAAAATTGCACGCACTGTACCGTATTGTGTTCGCACGCAGCGCGACCGACCTTATTCAATGTGCCGCGTTCCGCATCATGCACCGCACGCACCGCACTGCTCTATATTTTAAAAACTGCACCGCACCGGTACACTGGATTTGCATCGGCGCACCGCACCGAACGCACCCGCAACCGACCGCACCGCACTTGGACGTCGGCCAAACCCTATTTCAACATCATAAAATTTCATGAGAAATCGGCTGCTTGATATGTCTCAGAATTATCTATTAATTATTCCCCAAGACAAATGTTTATCTCAAATTTTGGAAAGCTATTATTTTTTCATTTTAGAATTTTATGAAGAAATGAAATAATATATAAAATAATATACTATATATATATTAAATATATATATGAATAATAACATATATATATTATATATATATATATATCTATTATATGTATAGATATTAATATATAATATATCATATTATTAATAGTATAATATTATTATACGGCCCCTTGGAATAAAATAATACATACACACATTAATTCAACGGCGAAATAAACTGTCTCCGGAAATTCACTGAAAAAAATGTCAACGCTTAATTGGTGAATGATGACATGCATTAAATACTATTTTTAAAGAAACATATTCGTAATCCAAAAAAAAAAAATTATAGCTGGACGTGATGAATCAATTTAATCTGTACAGTATAGCAGGAGAAATCATATTTACATCATTTCACGACTCTACTTTATTAAATACCCACCCACAGTGGCCTTATATGCAGGTTTACATGTAGCCACTTGATAACAAGATTATTCTATCCTTGATATATATATATTAAAATATATCTGTAGACCATTTTTATTTCACATATTTTTCTTATTAAAAGTCAAATATATAGTATGCATTATTCCCCAAATCAAGTACACATATAAAGCTCATTAGACAAAATTATGAACAAAAATAACATTAAAATATGACTAGCATCCTAAGGGCTCACCACAAAGATATAAGAGTTTCACGAAGCGATACAACAAATCAAAATATCATATCACATAAAAAAAGTAAATACGGCAATCGCACTAAATGATACACCTGAGTAAACACTTTACCAAAAATGAGCTAACCTAAAAAGCAAAATCGAATTAATAGAAATTTATATGACTATTAATTACACGCAACGCAGGAGCAGACAGACTAAGAAGCCATGGTCGCCAGATTGCCATACATGTACGTCCAAACTACGTACGGACTCCCTATGGTATTGTTTATTTATTTATGTTTAATTTTTTTCTCTGCAAATACCTAAGACAAAATAATACATTATTTGATGAAATACTTTTTGAAAATGAAAAAAAAAAACGTCTCATTTAAGACTATAACAACATTATTACAAATTGACTTTATGAAAACTCCACAAATTATTCTTAAAATAACACGAATCTATTTTCGGTATTCTTTCCTTCGCGCATCACTAAATCATTTCTTACTTTAAATCATTAGAAAATATTATATATAATATATTATATATATAGTAATATATATATATATAAATGTTACTTATATATTAATTAATATATATATATATATAATATAAGCTATATAATTCTACCTTATTAATTTCCAAGACTCATTCACAATCAACTATAAATACATTAATTAATACTATCAGAGTAAATCGAACCTAAACAAACTACTCATCTAGGGAGCATCTTAAAAGATATGATCTAAGTAACATTATAATAGTAATAAGACAGAACTCAACTAACACGGTCTTCATAAACCTTAAACCATCGAATCTAAAGGAATAGAAGGCCTCAATAGCTAAATATATGTAGTCACATACTTTAACTAATTAGAAAGAACAACAAAGATCGATACACAAAAAGTATGTATAGATTAAACGTATAACGAATGATTAATCAACGTAATATGAAAATTTTTCACAAAAGCGACAATACGTATAATTGATAACAAAAAACAGACAATTAAAGAAAAGGACATCTACATAATAACGTTCGATAAATTCCTATAAAAAACAACATAATGTACATAGAATAGCCATAAGAATAATCTCAAAAAGTAAAACAATAAATAGACCTAATGTTTTTTCAAATATACAGTACATAAACGACACAAAACATAAGTAGCCTACACGAAGTACAATGACGAGATAATCTTTTACAACAGCCCATAAAAAGCTACATAAGATACTAAATGATCGCTACCAATCACTATCAAACAGAACATCTACTAACAAAACACCTACTTCTATCATCGATCGCCGATTTATCTACAGATTTAAGAATAAATAATCAGTAAAATACTATATTACAGCCTATTCGTACAAAAAAATAATAGCACATTTCCTATCAGGATATACAACTAAAGTCATACAAAGACCAGATATATACGATACGACTACAAAACGACACAAAGGCCATCACATCCATAAGTAATGAGCACTAACAGAACTTCATGAAAGCGAGAAACTAAACATATTAGATGACTCAGAGCTGCAAATATATAATGAAGATCATTCAATAAAGACGTAAACTGAACACCAGATACTTCAACCTCATATAAATGAAAAAATAAATATAACAATAAGTCCTATCAAGAAGTCCAAATAAGAAGTCACTTTAAACTTAACAAAGCAAACTACAACTAACTAACTAGCCTCCAATGCTAACTTATCACTATACAACGTTAACATGATACAACAGTTCCTCTAAGTATAGAACACAAACTAATTTCGTACACCTCAATAAGTTATACTATCCGTCGGTAAGCTAAAAACCAATCTAACATGACTAGTCCGAAGCCTTTTTTCCTCCACCCAAATAAGAACCCCAGTCAGAAATGGAAACATCACCAACAACTCTCATGAATTTACAATACACTTAGCAAAACGATGAACATTATATCAATAACATAATTTAGAATAAAGCATTAACTTAGATACAATTTTACAGAGAAAACACATTGCTGCATTCTCATATACATACTCGAACATAGCTCTTATGACCAACTACTCATAAATTACTAACGAAGTTTTATTTCAAACTAAATTCATGAATATTATTAACTCACTCAATTTACGATACCACTTACAATAGAGTATCCCATTTTAATCTAATGATTTATAAAATAAAGATGGAGCATCAAGATATTTAAATCAGTATACTAATTAAAAACACCCCCCCCTTTATGAAAATAATAAACATAATATTTTTAGACTTATTATTAATTAGGTATAATAGATTTTAATAAGTTTATAAAAATATAAAATTTTGCCTAAAAAATCAAAACTCCAAAAAATCACACTCTACAATTAGGAATTTTCTAAAATAAAAATAAAAAACCTCAACCCATATATTATATATATATATATATATATATAGATATATAATATATATAAATATATATAGCATATATATATATATATTACTATAATATATATAATAATATATAATATAATATAATATATTATATATATAAATATAAATTTTATAAATCTCAACTTCGATCGATTGGTCATAGAATATTTAAAATACTATTTATAAACGAAGCAATTGTTGATATCATTTGACTAACAAGTTAAATTTACATCATCCAAAC
>JABUQX010021940.1:105000-114628 GCA_015478945.1 Trachelipus rathkii
AAGATTGTTGTTAATTCTACATAGATTTTCTCTGGTGTATACCTAACAAAACTTATGAACCTGACTTAGAGGGCCTGAAATGAGACCTAACCTGAATCGATCAATTTTGAAAAGTCAATGGGATTTTTAACAACTTTGAGAGGCTGTAACTTTTTTTCCTAAAGAGAGCGACAATTTTCATTTTCACTATTCTTATTATTATTTTTTTAGAGTATATCTGTGATTTTCATAAAAATCGGGGGTGACAACCCTCTGGTAAATTTACATTTATATATGTATTATATATATATATATAGTATATATATAATAAATATATAATATTTTTTGTGTAATTATTTTATTAATACCCAGAATTTATATATTATATTATATATAATATATATATAATGGAAATCGGATGTGAAAAAATATACTATGAATCATTAATTTTTATTTCATACTTATGAATGTCCGTTAGCTTCAATGGTAGGCGCGCTAACGTAGATTATATATCTGTCACACAGCGGAGGTAACAGGTTCGATTCCCTGTAACGGGCTAATTTTTTTTTTCTCCGTCTTCAGTATCAATCAATATTTCTTACTCTGGCCTCTGGTTTATATAAAAGAAAAATAGGAAATACGATATAACTATATATATAGCTATATATTTATATATATATTATATATTATTATATTATATATGTATATATATAGTATATATATATTTATAATATATTATATAATATAATATATTATATTATATTATATATATATATATATATATATATATATAAATATATATATATATATATATATATATTAAATATATATTTATATATATATGTGCAAATTTCTTACTCTGTGGCCTAATACTCATTGGCGGACTGGCTTGACTGGCTTCGCCGAACTCATGGTGATTGCGTGCCGCGTTGGCTGAATCGGATGGCTCGGTGGCTGTACTTTTAATATATATTATATATAATATTATATATATATATATATATATATATATATATATATCTATAATATATATATGGGTATATATGTATATATATGTAATATATATTATATATACTATATATATATATATATTAGTATATATATATATTGCGTCCTGATATGCGAATAGGATAGAAGGACTTGGCTTCAGTTAAATTTTGAAATTTATGTCATACGAATCGATAGAAGGAACATTGTTTTTTCAGGAAAATTTTTAAAAATTTGTTTTTTTTTTGGTTAGGTTAGGGTTAGGTTAGGGTTAGGTAGTAATAGTGATGCCCCTATTGTCGCGACCACTTCAGGAATACGAGCTTTGCTCGTTCTTATCAGCGTTAGCTGATAAGAACTGATAAGAACACGTGTTTTTGAGATAAGATAATTGATTTGTCATGTTAATTTTTTTTATTTTTTTTATTTATTATTATTATTTTATTGATATATTTATTATTATTATTATTATTATTATATATTATTATTGATTATTATTATTACGTCGAAGATTTCGATTCCGTAGGGATCGAATCTGAAGCAAGAAAAACGATTCCTGTAAGGAATCGTTTTTTTACGCACTCCGACTCTGGCTCCGACTCCGACTCCGGCTCCGGCTCCGGCTCCGGCTCCGGCTGCGGCTCCGGCCTGCGGCTCCGGTTAGGGTTGGTTTGATTCAGACATCGGTTAGTGTTGCTGACGATGTTGTTTTTGTTATTATTATTACTACTTATTATTAAATTATTATATTTTATTATTATTATTATTATTAATTATTATTATTATTATTCATATAGTGATTTTTTAGGCTCCGGCTCTGGCTCAACACATGTCTTCGATATATATCTATATGGGTTAGAGTTATCGTATTGTGCTAAAATTTGGAGGGGCGTTAGATGGGGAGGTAACCTCGTAGACGAGGTTACGTCCCCGTGGGGCCCCGAAGGGGGACCCAACCCCCATTAAAAATCGAAATGTTCGTAATTGGTTGAAATTTGGTGAGAGGATTCAGAGTTGAATTTCTAGAAAGAGGTTAGTTTGGGATTCTAGGAGTTGGCTCCGGCACGGTGCTGGGCCGCTGCGGTGTCAAGTTAATAAACATTCGTATAACAATTGGTGTCCTTATAAGGATTATCGAGGTCGTAGAGTTTCGAATATGATGTTATAAGTCCCATATAGGGTGTCTAGGATCCCACAGAAGGGGATTCCACCCAAACATTAAATATTGACGTAGAAAGTTACTCGGTATACACCTATCATATAAGGTATCATTACTGTTGCCAGTGTTAAATTTGGTGAGGACCCCAGGGGGGATGCTAGCCCCTTAAAAACTTGAATATCTGAATAGAGCGATGAACTCGGTATACACCTATCATATAAGGTATCATTGCTGAAACCAGTGTTAAATATGGTGAGGACCCCAGGGGGGATGCTAGCCCCTTAAAAACTTGAATATTGACATAGAGCGATGAAACTCGGTATACACCTATCATATAAGGTATCATTGCTGAAACCAGAGTTAAATTATGGTGAGCACCCCAGGGGGGATGCTGGCCCCCAAAAACTTGAATATTGACATAGAGCGATGAAACTCGGTATACACCTATCATATAAGGTATCATTGCTGAAACCTGTGTTAAATTATGGTTGACCACCCAGGGGGGATGCTGCCATCAAAAATTGAATATTGACATAGAACAGATAAACTCGGTATACACCTATCCTATAAGGTATATTGCTGAAACAGTGTTAATTGTAGTGAGCACCAATGGGGGATGCTGGCCCACAACCTGAATATTGGCTTTAACAGAAACGACGAAAACTTAGTTATACATCTTTCTTGATGTATTCCGATACAGAAAAAGAAAAAAAAAAAAAAAAAAAAAAAAAAATTAAAAAAAAAAAATTAAAAAAAAAAAAATTTAAAAATTTTAAAATAAAAATTTTTTTTTAAAAATTAAATTTTTTTTAAAAAATTTAAAAAAAAATAAAAAAAAATTAAACATATTTTATTCTTTTTAAGTTTATAACTTAAAAAATTTACGTTTTTTTATATAAATCAACAGCTCTAGAGCCTCCTGAGCTCTGGAGCCTCTGAGCCTCTTTAACCTCCCCAGCCTCCCCCACCTCACGCCCCTCCCCATCTATGATCTATTGTTCTATGTCATATTTTTATAACATAACAGAAATTTGCCATTTATTTTATTTATATTTTTTAAACGGTTAGTTTTTTACGAAAATTTAACCTTTTCGTATTAGGAGGCTTATTGACCCCCGCTGACCTTGACCGATCCTGCCTTGACCTTTTTGACCGCGACCTTTTTAGGCCTTGACCTTTTTGGCAACTGAATTTTTTACCTTGAACTTTTTTGACCTTGACCTTTTTGGCCTTGTAATTTTTTTGGCAACCCTAATTTTTTTGGCAACTCATTTTTTGGCACCCTAATTTTTTTTGCACCTTCGAGAAAGAGTTGAGCGCCAAAGGTTGCGCAGCCAACCGTTGTAATATAGTGTCCCACCCTAATTTTCGAACCAACCCTTTGGTCTTCCATGGCTCAATTTTGGCCCACCCTGATTTTTGGCCACCCTTTAGGGGCTTTAGCCCCTTTTTGATGTCCTTACCATTTTTTGTCCTTGACTTACTCTCAAAGCTTTAAGATACCATGGGTCACATTTTGGCCACGCTAATTTTTGACTCGTGTCCCACCCGTCACATATTTCGCTCCTAACTTGAACGTATGTATGGATCTATCCTAACTTGAACACCTCCACACACCACAACACACACACCACACACACACCACACACACTTACACTTAACCACTCATAGACACTTACACTCACCCCTAGATACTTACACTTACATTTATCACTTATACACACGTACAAACACACTACCAACCCTTTGGGTCTTCCATGGGTCAATTTTGGCCCACCCTAAATTTTTGGCCATCCCTAATTTATTTTCGGCAGCCCTAATTTTTCGGCACCCTTTTGGTATTCCCAGGGTACAATTCACACAACACACACAAAACAACAAACACACACACACACACACACACTTACACTTATACATACATTCACTATACAACTTAAATTTTACATAGACACTTCATTTACACTTCATACACATGTACAAACACCTGCCAGCCTTTGGTCTTCCGTGGTATTTTGGCCCACCCTAATTTTGGGCCATCCCTATTTTTCGGTAGCCCTATTTTTTTCACCAACCTTGGTCTTCGCAGGGGGCATTTTGAGACCCAATTTTCGATCACCCTTTTGTAATCCAGGGTACAATTTTGACATTGTATCTTTTTCGACCTTGTAGCTTTTTTGATGCTTTGATGGTTCCCAATCAACGTAAGAAGTATCTAGTGATATTCTATTAGTGTTCTATGATTATTCTATGATGCAGGGTGATGCCAAGTGAGTGGCAATGAGTGCCAATGAGTGCCAACGAGTGCCAATGAGTGCCAGTGAGTGCCACATAGTGCCAACTGGTGCCACATAGTGGGCCAACTGAGTGCACTTTCTTTCAGAGCGCTTTTTTAAGCCTCCCTGAGAAAATAGAATAGCCAAATATAGGGTTACCCCTAAGGTTATAAGGTATGAGGATTCGATTGGTGTTATTACAAGTTGCTAGAATGCTTCCTACTATGAGTTTTTTTCTACCATTAGCTTATATATATATATATATATATATATTATTATTATTATTATTATATATATATAATATATATAGTATATATATATATATTCTTGCACAAAACCTACACACAATACACTATGACATTACAACTATGACATTATCCACACTATGACACTTAAAAGACTTACACTCTCTAGACACTTCACTAGCCCATATACACTTACACTCACACTCACCACAGACACTTTCACTTACATACATACACACATGACACTTATGGAAGCGCTTACACTAGCAATAGACACTTACACTAGCCCATATCACACTTAACTCCACACCAAGATGCACTTTACATACACTCCCACACTCGATATTTTTTGATGCTCAACTTTGATGCCTCAGCATTGATGCTTCAGCATTGATGCCTCAACTGATGGATTGATGCCGCAGCATTGATACATTTTCTAACTTTTCTAGCCTTTTCTACCCACATCATAGAACAGAGGTAATATTGATGTCTTCCCCGCTCATAAGCGTACCATCAGGGCGCGGCATGCACCTCCCGCGCGCAGGCTGACAACGCCGCCCCGCAGGGCGCGACCAGCGCGCCCGCCGCGCCGGCCCCGCCGCGCGCCCCGCCCGCCGCGGTCCGCCGCAGCGTCGCGCCGGCGCGTCCGCCGCGAGCACCAGCGCGCCGCGAGCGCCGGGCGCAATATTTCCGCGTTCCCGCCGCCGCGTGCGCCCGCAGGCGCAATATTTCTGCGGGAATGAAAAATATATTTATTATGAGTCTTTCATTTTATTTCTACTTAAACATTTCAAAGAATTCCTTTTCAAATATTCTATGAGTCATTCATGTTTTATTTCATACTTAAACATTTTATATTAAATTTTCGCGAACCTAAACTGTAACTCATACAGACATCTTTTATATTTCACTTAGTTAATACTTTTTCATTTATAAATTTTTAAAAATTGTATGTAAGAAGAAAAAAACAGAGTGTCTGATATATATTAACATTTTATTTTACTACAAATATTGTCCGAAATTTTATTAAAAAACATTAACCATTACATACCTTAAGCAGTAAATCAGTAAATCAACAGAGGTGTTACTAACACCTAAGGGATTAGTATGCTTTTGTTTTACTGATTTACTGCTTTAACATATGCTTTACTGCCTTAACTCATATATTTATTAACATTACTACCTTAAAGCAGTAAATCAGTTAAATCAATAGAGGTGTTACCAGCACAAGGGTTAAGTATGCTTTTGTTTTACTGCTTACTGCTTTTTAACTCATGTTTTTACTGCTTTACTCATATGTTTTTACTGCTTTTAATCTCATATATTTATTAACATTACATACCTTAAAAGCAGTAAATCAGTAAATCAAAATAGAGGTGTTACATAGCAACAAGGGGATTAGTATGCTTTTGTTTTACTGTTTTACTGCTTTTAACATAATATGTTTTACTGCTTTAACTCACATATTTTTTAACATTACATACTAAAGCAGTAATCATAAATCAATAGAGGTGTTACATGGCAACAAGGGGATTAGTATGCTTTTGCTTTTTACTATTTTCTGCCTTTAATCATATGTTTTACTGCTTTATCATGTTTTACTGCTTTAACTCATATGTTTTACTGCTTTAACTCATGTTTTACTGCTTTAACTCATATGTTTTACTGCTTTAACTTATGCTTTACTGCCTTTAACTCATATATTTTATTAACATTATGTTTTCCTTTTCTATTTTTTATTTGTTGTAATACTTTGCTTGAGTCTGGCTTTTTGTTTTTATTTTTTATTATTCTTACTTTATTATTATTTTATTTTTATTATTTTTTATTATTATACTTAGTGTTATTTACTTCATGCCTATTGTTATTATTATTTAGAACACACATACACACACCCACACACACCACACAAATGCCACACACACACACTTACACTTATACATATAACGTATAATTTTTAAAATCATTTTATTTTTTATTTTTATTATATACTTATTATGGTGTTTTACTTCATGGCTATTGTTATTATTATTTAGAGCACACATACACACACCACATTACACACATCACGTCCCACACACTTTTACACACATAAAGTATAATTTTTAAAACATTTTATGTTTAATTAAACACGTACATTATTTACTCATTCAAATATAACTAAAATTAATTCAAAGTTTCCTTAAAACTTTATAATTAAATCAATCAATTATCTTTGAACAAAGGAATTTAATTATTACTGTTAATACTTTTTGTTTATAAATTTTATAAACTATCAAGTTTATAATACTTTTACTACCAAATTTTATGAAAGTTTATTAAAAACATATATTTTACGTACTTAAAGCAATAATCAGTAAATAGTAAGGCAGCCTAGCACCCCTCTACAACAAGCTATGCCACGTTTTGTTCTATTGCTTACTGCTTTCATCATCTTAGCGGTGTAATATGTATAAATACACAAAATAGCTTTCTCTTGCTAAATACATGTTAATTTTATTAATCATTCTAAGGTTTTATTTTAAAAATAACAATTATTCCCTTACATTTATATTATTCGTCAATGTTACTAAAAATACTTTAAAGTTTTTAAATAATTCGGATTTTCTTTATTAATTATTTTATTATCTCTATGTACATTGACAATCCATCATGAGAAAACACAACCCCGCACTCCTTACAGGTACGAAACTGACCTCTCTCTGTAATATGTGTTGATAACTACTTTAGGCTAAATTTAGGATAATCCTTTTTGTATCCCGGGGCGATTTAGGCTATTCCAGGTCAAAATATATTCAAACTGACTTTTTCTGTAAAATGTGGTGCAATAACTACTTTAGGCCTAAATTTAGGCCTAATTTAGGATAAGCCTTTTTTGTATCCAGGGCTGATTTAAGCTTAATACCAGGTCAAAAGGTAATTTCAGTATAGACACAGGAATCGAGAATCAATGTTATTATTATTTTATAAATATATTTCAAACTGAAACATGCTGGATCGATAAGATTTAGGCCTAAAGTAGTTATTGCACCACATTTTACAGAAAAAGGTCAGTTTGAAATATTTTTTGACCTGGAATTAGGCCTAATTCGCCCCGGGGTACAAAAAGGATTATCCTAAATTAGGCCATAAAGTAGTTTATTGTTTCAACCACATTTTTTACAGAGAGAGGTCAGTTTTCGTATCTGTAAGGAGTGCGTGTTGTTGTGTTTTCTCGTGTTGGATTGTCATTGTACATAGATAATAATAATAATAATAATAAAGAAAATCCGAATTATTTAAAAAACTTTGAAATATTTTTAGTTAACATCGAGCGAATAATATAAATGTAAGTGAATAATTTTATTTTTAAATAAAAACTTAGAATGATTTTAATAAAATACATGTTATGTTTAGCAGAGAAGAACTTATTTTGTTATTTTTATACTTATTACACGGCTAAAGTGATGTAAAGCAGTAAGTCAATAGAACAAGTGGCATAGCTTGGTGTAGAGGGGTGCTAGGGGCTGGCCTTACTGATTTACTGATTTATTGCTTTAAGGTACGTAAAATATATGTTTTTAATAAAATTTCATAAAATTTTAAGTAAAAGTTATTATAAATGATAGTTATACAAATTTATAAACAAAAAGTATTAACAGTTTTAATATAAATTCTTTGTTCAGAGATAATGATTGATTTATTATAGAAGTTTTAAGAAACTATGACAATTTTAGTTATATTTGAATGAGTAATATAAATGTACGTGTTTAATTAAAACATAAAATGTTTTAATAAATTATACGTTATGTGTGTAAGTGTGTGGGCGTGTGTGTGTATTGTGTGTGTGTGTGTGTATGTGTGCTCTAAATAATAATAAAAATAGGCCTGAAGTAAATACCCTAAGTATAATAATAAAAATAAAAATAAAATGAATTTAATAATTATACGTTAATGTATAGTGTAAGTAGTAAAGTGTGGTGTGTGTGTGTGTTGTGTGTGTGTTGTGTGTGTGTGTGTGTGGTGCTGTGGTGTATGTGTGTTAAATTAATAATAACAATAGGCATGAAGTTAATAACACTAAGTAATAATAATAAATAATAAAATAAATAATTAAAAGTAAATAATAAAAATAAAACCAACACATCTTTTTCAGTATTACAACAAATAAAAAATTAAAAAGAAATTATATTTAAATATAAATATATGAAGTTAAAGCAGTAACAAGCATGAGTTTAACGCAGTAAACATATGAGTTTAAGCAGTAAAACATGAGTTAAAGCAGTAAACATATGGTTAGCAGTAAAACATGATTTAAAGCAGTAAAACATATGAGTTAAAGCAGTAAAACAGTAAAACCAAAGCATACTAATCCTTGTTGCTATGCTAACCCTCTATTGATTACTGATTCTACTGCTTTAAGTATGTAATGTTTAATAAATATGTGTTAAGAGTAAAACATATTGTTAAAGCAGTCAAACCGTAAAACAAAAGCAATACTAATCTTGTTTGCTATGTAAACTCTATTGATTTACTGATTTAATGCTTTAGGTATGTAATGTAATAAATATATGAGTTAAGCAGTAAAACATATGAGTTCAAGGTATAACATGAGTTAAAGCAGTAAAGGAGTAAAACAAAAGCATCCTAACCTTGTTGCTATGTAACACCTCTATTGATTTACTGAATTTACTGCTTTAAAGGTATTAATGTTAATAAATATATGAGTTAAAGAGGTAAAGCATATGAGTTTAAAGCAGTAAAACAGTAAAACAAAGGCATACTATTCCCCTAGGTTTAGGTACGACACCTCTATGATTTACTGATTTACTGCTTTAAGGTATGTAATGTTAATCGTTTTTAATAAAATTTCGTAATTGTAGTAAAATAAAATGTTTTATTATACACTCTGGTTTTTTTTACATACATTTTTAAAAAATTAATTCCCCCACATTGGGAGGTCACGTCTTAAATTGAAAAGTATTAATAAAAAATTAAAGGATGTC
>JABUQX010021941.1:0-5000 GCA_015478945.1 Trachelipus rathkii
TGTTATAAGGTACGTAGAGTCGATTGGTATATATTAGAAGGTGTTAGGATGCTTCCTTCTACCAGTTAATACCCAACCCTTTTCTAGCACTTCTAGCAATGACATGTCCTACGTCATAGAATACACCTAATATTAGTGTCTACCCCTAGGTTATAGGGTACGGGGATTCGATTGGTGTGATTAGAAGTTGTTAGAATGGTTCCTTCCTTCTACGATTGACCCCCTTTAGGTCGCTGTAGCCCCCTTTTTTGATGTTTTGGCCTTGATATTTCGGTCTTGGCCTTGATATTTCGGCCTTGATACCGTATCAAGGTCTGAAATTGACCTTTCATAAAAGTTCGTGAGGGATTAAGTGAGATTAAGTCGAGCACATGTAGGTATCTGACGCAGTACCTGTTGTAGGGAACTGTCCTAACATGAGGTCATGTAGGTATCTGTCCCTAACTTAAGTCCCTGTATGTTACTGTCCTAACCTCACACCTACACCTACACATACACACACACAACACAACAACACACACACACACCACACACCCGCTATGCTACTTATAACACACACACCCACACACCAGCGACGACGCACACGTAGCCACGCCTAGGCTACTTATTAAACACACACGCACACCGTAGGCTACTTATACACACATACACCACCCATAGACACTTACACTCACAACATATACCTACACCTACACTTACACACACACACACTATGACACTTATACCCACATACACACCTGCATTACCCCACCCAAGACTTCCTCACCCATAGACACTCCCTTTACACCTCACCCATAGACACTTATATCCTACCACTCACCCATATACACCTACACTCACACAACACACACACAGCACTCAAAATTAATTTTGATGCTCAACTTTGGGGGTGCTCGCTTTGATGGCCTCAATTTTTGATAGACAATTGCTCAACTATGAGATTAATAGCCATTTATTCAAGAGGTGATGGGCTAATTCTTGCATCAGGTAGGTCTTAATTGCTAAGTATACACGTCACTCATCTGTCAAGTCCTCTAGACTTTGATGATACGCGATGATGACTTTCAGATTATACATCATATTTTTAGACTGGGAGGATCTTAACGAATACAGAGGAGGTATAGTGAGGAGTAAGAAGAAGAGAAGAGGAAGAGATGAGGAATGTATTAAAGAACACTAAGTATAGAAGTATATGAAATAAGATTGTATACGAACAACAAACAAACGAGCAAGCAAACGAGATAGAAGAAGAATGAAATGAAAAGAAGAAGTAAGAAGTCTCTATTATACGTGAGCATATTATGTAAGTTCATGATAAAGCCGGGAGACCGTAACAGAGGTAGTTTATGTGTATTAGGCGGAGTCTCAGATAACACTGGATATTACTGGCTCCAAGTTACATATTGAGTATATCAATTTAGAGATGTGATTATAATTATAACTATATATATATAATGTATTCAGAAAGATATAAAAGAAAATTTCCTTGAAATATTTATTTATGGATGTTATTTAGTATAAACCCCTATCAATAAATTGAGTTCTGAGAGGACTATACCTTTGATAGTTATGGATCCTCCAGTACTGGATATAAAATAAATAGAAAATATTGTAAAGTCAGAGTCAGGACATAAGAAGAAAGATGAAAGAGAGAAAGAGAAATTAGAGTAAATGTATTGTTTGGTGAGATAAAAATTATATGAATCACAAAAGAAATCTAATGAAATCATATTGAGAGAGATGTATATAAAGCTAGGTAAATTCTCAGAGAGAGAGGCAATCTCCTTTAAAGAAGAGAGGAGGATCATGAAAAAGAGTTCGAGAAATGAGACAATAGAAATTGCACAGTTGACGAGAGAGATTTTTTAAGTAAATAAAAATTATGTCTATAGTAGGAGACAATCAATAATGATGATATTTAAGTTTTAATGCAGATGTTTTTAAAATAATAACTCGTATAGTTTATTAATTTTTAAACTATTATTTAGTGTTTAATGAATATGTAAATAATGAAATAATTAATAATACATAAGTATAATTCCAATAATTTAATAACATACACTTAATAATACAAATAATAATAGATAATAATAAATAGAATTAGTCTATAAGAGCAATGAATCAACTCAATCAAATAATAATAAATATGAGATGGAGCCAATCGAGAATACATCAATAAATAAAATTGCATTCGTAAAACCTCCAAAATTCATTCAGAAGTGAGAAGCGCCTTTATATTTTTTTTATAAATTTTATTTATAAATAGGATAAGTATAAAACATACTTTTTTCAAAACTTTATTCCTCAAATGAAATTTTTAAAAAAGGAATAATTATTAACGTTCTATATAAACAAAAAATTTAGACTAAAATTTTCAATATTATGTATTTTAGCAAGATCTTCATTCTCATCCAGCAAAAAGGAAACTAACACTTTCACGCCGATATGTCGGAAAAATGGATACTTAATTGCAACACTGTGTGGCACTGTGTTCCCTATTGAAGTAAAATATATGTACGCCAAGCAGCCCCTAGTGACATTGATGTAACCAAATATAATCATTAATTAAACATGTTATACACTACACACAATTTGTGGAAGCTCTTAAGTAGGTTTTCCAAATATATCATACTTAAGTTGTAACTATCATAGTATCAAACTAAAAATGGTTATAATATGAATAGTAGGACTGCATATGTTGTATAACTAAAATTTTTATTAAGCTGTAGTATACTAAGTGCATTTAATCATATAGTCATAAAATACTTGCAAATCTCAATGAGTATTTATGCTAATGTAAATATTAATGTGAAATAGATAGTAGTTGTGATTTATAATTAATATCAAAATCACCGACTAATCAAGGAAATTTTAGTTAGCACAGTAGGATGAGTATTTTGTGGTGGAGACGTGTATGTTTAGTTATGTTTTTAAATCGGCCTCGTCATATTAAAGAAAACAATATAAGGAGATATCACTAATAATAATAGATATTTATTTTTACAATTACAAAAAGGCAATAAATATGTAAAATTAAGGATTTTTTTAAACTATTTTCATATACGGGTCATGTATTTACTGTACATATAATAATGAAAAAATAATAAGCCTGTTTTTTCATTAACCAATGAATAATAATAATAATACTAATAATGTTGATTAAATAATAACGTCGTTATAATGAACCATCCATGACAAAAACTTTGGAAGAATTAAAAGATTTAAAGTTAACAACGTTATAAATATTTTCCATAATACATGATCGAAAATGGAAAATTATATTCAATAATCTAATATTTATAAATGAATTAATATAAATTAATAGCAATATAATGTACTTTATTAATAATTTTATATTTTCAAAAAAATAAACATATTGTCCATTTTTATGAAATAAGAAAATTAATACATTTTCTGAGGAGTTATTATTTGACACGATATAAGAAAATAAACATATATTAATTTCATAATATATATAATGAATAATAATAAAATATAATATGATTATATTTTTTAAGATTTATTGATTATATATTGATATTTTAAATTAAATATTTTTGTTTTGGTTTATTTATGATTTATTTAATAATAATTTGCAATATATAATTAGATAATAATAATAATAATAATATGCACTTAAAATTACATAACCACACAATAACAACAATTGGAGATAATAATAAATTGTAAGATTGTAGTATTAAAAAAGAGTACATGAACATAATATAGAATTTAATTAATAATATTTTATTTCGAGAGGAAGTAAATTCAGTTATTTAATACTAATAGAATATATAGATAGATATTGCAGGATTTTTATAATACATAAAATACAAGATACAATACAAAACAATATAAAATTTCAATCTGTCCAAGGAGAGTCTATACAGCAATAAAGTTAATTTCGCTAAAATACTTGAATAAGGATTACTAAATTGCGCAAAAACAACTGTGTTGGTGTCTTCTGTGAGTGTTGCCCCGACATAATACCCGACCATTAAAATGTTATACTCAATTTAGCAATACATTAATATACTTTAAGTCAAAACTTTTGAACTTACTAATAATTTTGAAACAAAGTAGTATAAGATATTAAAAATAATAGTTAGAAGATAATGTTCGGGTGGACTAGAAATAATAGTATTAAATAAGAACAATATGAACAGTAGCGGTAACAATAGTGATTATAATGATACCTTATTATATTACAACATGATAATTGCAAAAAGTTAAAGAATAAGAACTGTAATAAAAGTTAAGACTAATCACAATAACAATATTGACAATATTAATTAAATATAAGTTATTACATCGAAGTGGTTAGGTTGTGTTTAGTATTTGTTTATAATATATATAATAATAATAATAATAACTAATATTATAATAATAATAATAATAATATAATACATAATAATAATAATAATATATAAATAAATAATAATATATATATTAATAATACAATAATAATATAATAATATAGTAATATAATCATAATAATATAAATAATAATAATAATATTAATATAATAATAATAATATAATAATAATAATAATAATAATATAAAATAAAATAATAATAATATAATATAATAATAATAATAATAATAATAAATAATATTATATAATAATAATAATATATATAATAATTAATCATATAATAATAATAATAAATATATAATAATCAATAATAATATAATAATATAAATAAATATAATATTTTATAATAATTTTTTAATAATATAATATATGATAATAGATAAATAATAATAATGAGATAATAATAATAATAATAGAATAATAATATAAAATAATAATAACTAATAATAATATATAATAATATAATAATAATAATAAATAAATTAAAAATATAATAAATAATAATAATATATAATAAATATATAAATATATATAATAATATAATAATAATATTACATATTAATAATAATATAATATTATAAATGAATACATTAATAATAATAATGATAAATAATATAATAATAA
>JABUQX010021941.1:10000-20000 GCA_015478945.1 Trachelipus rathkii
TCTTCTCTCTCTCTCTCTCGTCTCTCCTCATCTCTCTCTCTCTCTCTCTCTCTCTCTCTCTCCTCTCTCATCTCTCTCTCTCTCTCTCCTCTCTTTTCTTCTTCCTTCTCCCTTTTTCCCTTCCTGTTGAAGAAAAGGTTACTTCATTATTTCACTCTCCATATTCTATAGCTATTACAAAGGATACTAATCAGTAGTATCAATCACTTTTGGGACCTATGCTAGAAACCACAAACCACAAAAACTGATAACAAGACGGAGAACAGAGAGACTTCAAAGGGTGCCGCCGAGGGAGAAAAGGTCATGTGTTCCTATAGGCTATAGGCTATATCCTATAGGATATAGGCTATAGGTTTATAGGATATAGGCTAGTAGGTAATATGATAATAGGCTAATATTCTAGCTTCTAGCACGTGCCCGACCTATATTGTAGTAATACCACGGTTCTTATGTCTACTTCTAGAGCTTATTGGGAACGGGGAGTCGATTGGTGTATATTGGAAGGTGCTAGGATGCTTCCTTCAATGAGTGCCATATAGTGCCACTTTTTCCTAGCCTTTTCTAGCATGACATGTCTCTAGCGTCATAGAACACATCCATTTTTGGGTCTACTCCTAGGTTATAAGGTACGGGGAGTCGATTGGTATACATTAGAAGGTGCTAGGTTGGTTCCTTCTATGAGTTAGTATCCCCCACCACCCTTTCTAACCCTTCTAGTGCGATATATCGTATATGCCTGAATATTTCCGATATTTGTATCGATTAGTACATATTCGACACTGCTGAATCGATTCCTGTTTACAAACGGAATCGATTCACCTCCTAACAAGAGTTATATTAGATATTTAACCGCTACCCCCTCTTCTAAACATTTTTGTTTCTTGAGCTATGAAGCCGAGTTTTAGATTGTCTGGTATGTTTTGAGGTATGCCGAGTCAGATTGCCGCTATTGCCGAGCAAGGCGTTTCAGCCGTTGCGGTTTAAGAACGCACCAACATGCGTTTTTCGTAGATGACGTACCCTTCGTCAAAAACCTATCATGACGGGTGTCAAACAGGGGTATGAATGTCTCAAAAAATAAGATTCCCGTAGTTAACTTCCCGAACGCCATAAGTCCCAGGCCCACCGCCGGGGTCATTTATGGGCAGAAATGAACACAAAATGACATAATCTTAGGCAAAGAAGAGGTTTAGAGTCATCGTATCTTTTCAAATTGGTAATGTCTTCCTTATATGTTGCAACATTTGTTGCATCAATTATTAAGCCGCTACGTCAAAGGGTTGGGGGCCCACCCCTTAAAAATTTAAAAAAATGGACTTAGAAAGCTGAAAATTGTGAGTGTATAGAAGAGAAAAAATGAAATAGAATGGCTATATGTTAACTAATTGGCGAACCAAATGGAGCCGGAGCCGGAGCTGGTGTTGGGTGCCCGAATGGAATTCAGGCTCTACCACATATTAGAACAAATGAGGTGTCTACATTAATGTTTCAAATGGTGTAAGAGTTCATTTTTAGGTTTAGTTGGCATAACTGATTCTCTAGCTTCTAGCACGAATGTCTCATCTTAGAAAACACACCCATATTAATGCCTACCCTATGTTATAAGGTACGTAGAGTGATTGGTATTATTAGAAGGTGTTAGGATGCTTCCTTCCATGAGTTACTACCCCCCTTTCTAGCACTTCTAGCAATGACATGTCCTACGTCATAAAATACACCTAATATTAGTGTCTACCCCTATGTTTATTGAGGTATGAGGATTCGAATTGGTGTGTATTAGAATTGTTAGAACATGGTTTCCTTCTTCTATACGATGACCCCCCTTTAGGTCGCTAGCCTTTTTGATGTTTTGGCCTTGATATTTTGGTCTTGGCCTTGAATTTCGACCTTGTACCGTATCAAGGCCTGAAAATTGACCTTTCATAAAAATTTCGTGAAGGGATTAAAGTAATTAAGTCGAGCACTGTAGGTATGCCTGACGCAGTTACTTGTTGTAGGGACTGTCCTAACATGAGGTCATGTAAGTACCTGACCTAACTTGAGTTCCTGTATGTTACTGTCCTAACCTCACACCTACACCTAACTACATACACACAACACACACACACACACACGACAAACACCCGCTAGGCTACTTAAACACACACACACACACACAACGCACACACCCGCTAGGCTACTTATTAACACACACGCACACACCGGTAGGCTGGACTTAATACACACATACACCCACATAGACACTTAAGCTCACACAGTATACCTACACCTACACATTACAGCACACACACACTAATGGACACTTATACCACATCAACACACCCATAGACATTCACCCACCCCATAGACACTACACTCACCCATAGACACTTAAACTCACCCATAGACACTTACACCTACACTCACCCATATACACTACACTCACACACACACACAACACCATCAATATTTGATGCCATCAAATTTGATCCTCAGCTTTGATGCTCAATTTTGAATGCCTCAGTTTGATGCCTCAACTTTGATGCCTCAGCTTTGTTGACTCATCTTTAATGCCTCAGCTTTGATGACTCATCTTTTGTTTACCCCTAGATCAGAGAAGAAGAGAAGAAGAGAAGAGAAGAAGAAGAAGAAGAAGAAGAAAAAGAAGAAGAAAGAAGAAGAAGAAGAAAAGAAGAAGAAGAAGAAAGAAGAGAAAGAGGAAAGAAAGAAGCACGAAGAGAAGTCTCAATGACGGAGCATAATGAGTCCGGAGCCGGAGCCGGATTTGTAGCCGGAGCTAGACTGGAATTCTGGCTCCAGTTACATATTGAGTCAATTGAGATGTTGTTTAATATATAATTATGTTTTCAAAGAACATAGATTCCGAATTTTTGGGTTTCGTAACCCCCAAATGAGTTCGAGGACCCCTTTGAGTGGATCCTCAGCTGGAAAAAAAAGAAAATTACAAGTACAGGACAGAGAAAAGATGAAGGAAGGAAATAGAAGTTTCGTAAAATAGAACAAATGAATCATTGGAGTTATCGGTATCGGCACCGGTGCAGGGTCGGTGCGGTGCCGAATTAGTAAATATGTGCTTATCACCAATAATATTGTGTGTTTATATACTTTTTAGTGATGTACGAATATGAATACACATAGTTTCATTAACAACTCAAAGATGTCTAGGGACCCCAATTGAGATGGGAGCCGAACCCCCAAAATGTGGTTTTTAAAACCCTTTTAAATGAAAATTTTAAAGGATATAAGTTAATAATACATAAACTTACGCTCTATCAACAGCCCCATGTTGGGTATATATGTACCAGCAGCCCTATGTTGTACAAATATATATAAAACTTAACACAGAGAACTTAAGTGGTTCTCTCTTATCCATTCACAATGGTATACATATGTTGTACAACTGAGATATTCAAGTCAAAACTTGCACTCGACTTGTTTAATGTATGCTATATCAAGTCCCTATATAAAGGAATGTGTATGTGTATGCATGTGTATATGTGTATGTGTGTGTGTGTATGTTTAGTTAGAGGTCGTATACACACAGTCTTACATTTTTATTTCAAACTGAGGTGTTTTATTTATAGAAAAGCTTTTCATTACAAAAGTTAGTTAAAGCTAAAGTTAAAGTTAGAGTTAAAGTTTAAAGTTGGAGATAAAGTTAAAGTTAAAGTTAAATTTTTCATGTCGAAGTAAGATTTAAAATTTAGTATAAATACAAATTTTTTTTTGAAAAAACATTGTCTTTTGATGAAAAAACAATTTGTTTTTTCGAAAAAACATTTTCTTTTTTTTTTTTTTTTTTTTTTTTTTTGAAAAAAACATTTTTAAAAAACATTGTTTCTACAAAGAATTTGTTCAATTTACAAGAAAAACATGATTGGACCAATAGAAAGCAATAAAGCAGTAAAAACATACAAGAAAAACAGCCTCCCAGGGGCCCCACCCCCACTCCCCCCCACCTCATGTTTACTGCTTTAAACTGCTTTAACCATACATACTATTAATAAAAATATATGTCACTACCTATTTTTCTGTTCAATCATATACATTTGTATTTCACATTACCCTTTTTCTAAAAACTTTTTAAAACAAACTTGACTTAAATAAATATATTTTAATTTGTAACACTTAAGAGACCTGGTGGTAGACCCTTTTATATATATATATAATCTATATACTATATAGTTATATATATATATTAATTATATTAATATATATATATAATATATATATATATATATATAATATATATATATATATATATATATAATATATATAATAATAATATAACAATAACATTAACAAATTCCATACTTAACAACAGTAAAAAGTACTAACATTACATCAAAAACGTAACCTAGTCACACTTTTCATGCATTTCTTTAACATATCAATGTTAATTTACATTAACATAAGTAAATTAATAACAAAAGATTTACGGTATCTAACTAGACATTGTAATAAACTAAAGAAAAATCGCACACGCACCACACCCATCACACACACACACACAAACACACACACTACACACATCACATACACCACACAACACACAGAGAATATTTGCAACGTAAACAAAGTTTTCAACATTAATAAAGCTAACATAGCAATACACCTAAACTAAGATATAATGTACAACGGCACCTAACATACTTTAAGCCGATAAACAGCTAACATTAACAAATTTCCAAACTTAACAGCAGTAAAGTAACCAAAATAGCATACAAAAACGTAACCTATTCACACTTTTTCATGCATGTCTTTAACATATCAATTGTTAATTTTACCATTAACATAGTAATATTTAACAAAGATTTTAACGTATCCTAACCTAACTATTGTAATGAACTAAGAAAAAATGACACACACACACACAAAACACATCACACAACACACCACAAAACACATACACACACAACACACACACATACACACACACGAAAATATATGTTAACGTAACAAATGTTTTACATTAAAAAGCCAACAAAGCAACACCTGAACTAAGAATATAAATATACAACGACAAAATTAACATACCTTAAACACGGAATAAACTGTTTACATTAGCAAAGTTTCTACTTAACATCAGTAAAGAGCTAACATTACATAAAGTAACCTATTCACACTTTTTCAACCATATATTTCTAACATATCAATGTTAAATTTTACATTACTGGTAATAGTTTAGCAAAAATTTATCATAACCCCGTCTAATTATCATACTGACTAACAAATAAATGCTAACGTACCAAAGTTTTCCGCATTACATAGTAATATTTAAACAAAAAACATCATTTTAAGACAGAGCAACAACCTTCTAACCACGTCAAATCTAAAACGAATATGACGATAAAATAAGTCTCGAGAGAAAAGATAAGGCAATATTACTGGAACAAACACAAGTCTAAGAGATAAGGGATATTTCAACCAATCAAGGAAAGGTATATAGAATATTTCAGCCAATCACAGAGTAGGGCAAATATAGATGACGGATATGTCCAACATGGAAATAGCATCCAACATTCTTTACACTTTATATAATATATATATTATATATATATATATAATATATATATATATATATATTATATATATATATTATATATATAGTATATATATATATAATATATATATATAATATATATATATATATATATGGTAAACATATACATAGGATACGCCCCCTTATGTAAAATAAAAGAAATCCAAAATAGCATACATAATAAAATATATAAAAGAATACATCTTCCACCGAGAGATACCCCGGGGTTTCACCCCTTGCTAGATGAATGAATCCCCATGGGGTATCACCCCGAAGGGGCGTGTAAGCAGGCATTACCCTCCGAAGGAGGGTAAGGCCGCAGCCTGCTTACACGCCCCTTCGGGGTGATACCCCATGGGGGATTCATTCATCTAGCAAGGGGTGAAACCCCGGGGTATCTCTCGGTGGAAGATGTATTCTTTTATATATTTTATTATGTATGCTATTTTGGATTTCTTTTATTTTACATAAGGGGGCGTATCCTATGTATATATTTATAATATATATATATTTAATATATATATATATATATATATATATATATATATATATATATATATATATATATATATATATATATATATATATATATATATATATATATATATATATATATATATATTATATATTTATAGTGTAGACTTTGGATGCTATTTCCATGTTGGACATATCCGTCATCTATATTTGCCTTACTCTGTGATTGGCTGAAATATCCTATACCTTTCCGTGATTGGTTGAAAAATATCCCTTATCTCTTAGACTTGTGTTTGTTCCAGTAATATTGCCTTATCTTTTCTCTCGAGATTTATTTTATCGTCATATTCGTTTTAGATTTGATCGTGGTAGAAGGTTGTGCTCTGTCAAAATGATTGTTTTTGTTAAAATATTACTATGTTATGGCGAAAAACTTTGGTACGTTGCATTATTTCGTTAGTCAGTTGAATAAATTAGCACAGGGTTATTGATAATCTTTGCTAAAGTATTACTGTTAATGTAAAATTAACATGATATGTTAGAGATATATGCTTGAAAAAGTGTGATAGGTTACGTTTGTATGTAAAGTTTAGCTCTTTACTGATGTTAAGTATGAAACTTTTGCTAATGTAAACAGTTGATTCGTGGTTTAAGGTATGTTAATTTGTCGTTGTATATTATATTCTTAGTTCAGGTGTTGCTTTTTGCTTTATTAATGTAAAAACATTGTTACGTTAACAATATAGTGTGTGGTGTGTGTATGTGTGTGTGTGTGTGTATGTGTGTGTGTGTGTGGTGTGTGTGTGTTTGTGGTTGTCTGTGGCATTTATTCTTAGTTCATTACAATAGTTAGGTTAGGATACGTTAAATCTTTGTTTAAATATTACTATGTTAATGTAAAATTAACAAATTGATATGTATAAGACATCATGAAAAAGTGTGAATAGTTACGTTTTTGTATGCTATTTTTTGGTTACTTTACTGCTGTTAAGTATGGAAATTGTTAATGTTAGCTGTTTATTCGTGCTTAAAGTATGTAAGGTATTTGCCGTTGTACATTATATTCTTAGTTTAGTTGATCTATGTTCTTTATTAATGTGAAAACCTTTGTTACGTTCCAATATTCCTCTTGTTGTGTGTGTGTGTGTGTGGTGTGTGGTCGCGTGTGCCGATTTATTTTAAGTTATTACAAATGTTAGGTTGGAAACGAATAAATCTTTGTTAAATATTACTATGGTAATGTAAAATTAACATTGATATGTTAAAGACATGCATGAAAAATGTGAATAAGGTTACGTTTTTTTGTATGCTATGTTAGTTTACTTTACTGTTGTTAAACAGTATGGAATTTGTTAATGTTAGCTGTTTATATATATATATATATATTATATATTATATATAATATATATATATAATATATATATATATATATACTAATATATATATATTTATATATACTATATATATATATATATATAACTATATATATATATATATATATAAAGTCTACCACAGGTCTTTTAAAAATTTACAAATTAAAAAAAAATATTTATTTAAGTCTAAGTTTTTTTTTAAAAATTTTTAGAAAAAGGGTAATGTGAAATACAAATGTATATGATTGAACAAGAAAAATAGGTAGTGACATATATTTTTATTAATAGTATGTATGGTAAAGCAGTAAAGCAGTAAAACTGAGTGGTTGGGTGGGGGTGGGGCCCCTGGAGGCTGTTTGCTGTGTTTTAATGCTTTATTGCTTTAATGGTCCCTAAAATCATGTTTTTTCGTGGAAATTTGAACCAACTTTTTCTAGAAACAATGTTTTAAAAAATGTTTTTCAAAAAAATAAAGATGTTTATCAAAAAAAAAAAGAAAATGTTTTTCGAAAAAAAAAAAAGTTTTTCTTAAAAAAACGTTTTTTTCAAAAAAAAAAAAACTTTTGTTTAATACATGAAAAATATAAATTTTATCCTTCAACATGAAAATTTAACTTTTTAACCTTTAACTTTATCTCCACCTTTAACTTTAACTCTAACTTTAACTTTAGCTTTAACTTTAATTTGGTAATGAAACAGCTTTTTCTATAAATAAAATATACCTCAATTTGAAATAAAAATGTAAGACTATGTATATAATACGAGCTCTAACTAAACATACACATACACACACATACACATATACACATGCATAACAATACACATAACTTTATTTAGGGCTGATATGAGATACATTAACAAGTCGAGTGCAAGTTTTGACTTGAATATCTCAGTTGTACAACATATGTCCATTGTGAATGGATAAGAGAGAAACTAGCTTAAGTTCTCTGTGTTAAGTTTTAATATATAATTTCGTCAACATAGAGGCTGCTGCTAACATATTATTACTGCAAGCATCGGGGCTGTGTAGAGCGTATGTCTAATGTATATTAAAACTTATATCCTTTTAAATTTCATTTAAAAGGGTAAAACCACATTTTGGGGTTCGGCTCCCATCTCAATTGGGTCACCTAGAACCCATCTTTGAGTGTAATGACTATGTTATTACATATTCTACATCACTAAAAGAACGTATAAAACCACTAAATATATGGTGATAAGCACATATTTACTAATCCGGCCCACTGCCACCGACCCATGCCACGGGCGATACCGATAACTCCAATGATTCATTTGTTCTATCTTACGAAACTTCTATTTTCTTCCTTCATCTTTTCTCTGTCCTGTACTCTGTAATTTTCTTTTTTTTCCAGCTGAGGATCCACTCAAAGGGGTCATCGAAACTCAATTTTGGGGTACGAAAACCCAAAATTCGGAATCTATGTTCTTTGAAACATATATTATATATAGAACACATCTCAGATTACTCAATATGTAACTGGAGCAGAATTCCAGTCTGACTCCGCCATCACCGGCTCCGGCTCTCGGCTCCGGCTCCGACTCATTGCTCCGTATATGAGACTTCTTCTTCTTCTTTCTCTTCTTCTCTTCTTCTTCTTCTTCTTCTTCTTCTTCCTTCTTCTCTTCTTCTTCTCTTCTTCTTCTTCTTCTTCCTTTTCTTCTTCTTCTTACTTCCTTCTTCCTCCTTTTTTCCAAAGTAAAAAGATGAGTCATCAGGAAGCTGAGGCAATCAAAGATGAGTTCATCAGAAGCTGAGCAACTCAAAGTTGGGCATCAAGCTGAGGCATCACAATGGGCATCAAAGCTTGAGCATCAAGTTGAAGGCATCAAAATATTGCAGTGTGTGTGTGTGTGTGTGAGTGTAGTGTATATGGGTGAGTGTAGGTGTAGGTGTGTGTCTTTGGGTGTTTGTAAAAGGAAATGTGTTGTTTCTTTTGCTAATCTTTGATGTAAAGTGTCTATGTGGTGTATGTGGGTATAAAGTGTCATAGTGGTGTGTGTTGTTCAAGTGTAGGTGTAGGTATAATGTGTGGCATAAGTGTCTATGGGTGGGTGTATGTGTGTATAAGTAGCCTAGCGGGTGTGCGTGTGTGTATAAGTAGCCTAGGGGGTGTGCGTGTGTGTGTGTGTGTGTGTGTGTATAAGTAGCCTAGCGGGGTGTGTGTGTGTGTTGTGTGTTGTGTGTTGTGTGTGTATGTGTAGGTGTAGGTGTGAGGTTAGGACAGTAACATACAGGGACTTAAGTTAGGGGCAGATACCTACATGACCTCATGTTAGAACAGTTCCCTACAACAGGTACTGCGTCAGGTACCTACATGTGCTCGACTTAATCTCACTTAATCCCTCACGAACTTTTGAAAGGTCAATTTCAGGCCTTGATACGGTATCAAGGTCGAAATATCAAGGCCAAGACCGAAATATCAAGGCCAAAACATCAAAAAAGGGGGCTAAGCGACCTAAAGGGGGTCAATCGTAGAAGGAAGGAACCATTCTAACAAACTTCTAATCACACCATCGATCCTCAATACCTCAAACATCAGGTATGACACTAATATAGGTGTATTCTTGACCGTAGGACCATGTCATTGTA
>JABUQX010021941.1:32500-35000 GCA_015478945.1 Trachelipus rathkii
CCATGTTATATCGAAGAGAGGCGGATATAGAGTATATAAAAGATTCTCTAGTACGATGCAGCGCGTATTTTACAGGATTGAGGGCAAAGGTTAATAGTTGACGCCATACAGATAGCAGATGATATATGACTTATAAATATGAGTTAAGACTAGCTATATAAGGTCGTGAACTAGAGCGTATTATATATATTATAGGTATACGTGAGGTTATTAGTAGCCAGAGTATTACGGATTTAGAGGCGTAATAGTTTTTTATATGAGGTATGATAATATAATAGTCCGTTCTAACTATATATATATATAGTTAGCTGATGTATATATCGTTGAAGCTCTAACTTATATGAGTTTATTGATATTAATAGTTAGCTATATTCGGATGATAGTGAGTTTACTAAGATGGCGGATATATACGTCTAATAATATGCGCTCAATTATAGTTTATTTTCTATCTAGGATATATATATAATAAGATGATACAGTGATGGTAAGTAATAATGGGTTAGTAAATGATAGAATAATAGTATTATCGCGCTATATAGATATAAATAATATATGCCACTCATGATAGTAAGATAATATAGGTAATAGCGCGATTACAACCATTGCTGAGAGATCTATGTAGAGTATTAAAGTTGAATTACGTAAAGTATGATGATATATTATCTATTAGTTGAGTTAGAGGTTATGGTAGATATGATATTCATTTGTAGCTCCCCTCCACTCTACGAGAAACGGGGTACTTCGAGATATCTGTTCCTCCAAAGCAGGGCGGGTCCCAGAGATTATATTTAGACATATATATATATATTATATAATATATATATATATATATATATATATATATATATATATATTATATATATATATATATGACATATCTTTATAATATATATTATATAAAGAATTCGTTAAGACACGGCAGTCTAGCATGAGATATATTGTGTCGTCTTTAAAGTTTAATCTAAGGAAAACATCTTTGACATTGGAGAGGGTACTTTGTTGGTTTTAAATTTGTATTCTTGAAGGGAGGGATGGTTCCCAGAGCTGAGACGGGACACAATTTCGTGTGTTTGGCTTTCCAAAGTTTTTTCAGTAAGGGATTTTTTCAGTGGGGAGGTTGTAATGTTTGATGCAGAGAGTGATCTATTAAGGGTGATTTACTGTGAAATTGACAGCCTATCATGTCAAGATGGGCTTTTAAAGGGAGAATTTTCGTTTCAGTTAGTAGGTGATGGATGGGAGTGGAAGGAAGGCAGAAAGTTATTATTCTGAGAGCTTTATTTTGCACGGTTTCTAATTTCTGAATATAGGATTGTAATGTCGTAGGAGCCCAGACAGGTCATGCATAATTAAGGAATGGACGGATGTATTGTCTGTATACTATTGTGAGAGTTATGTTGACCAAAGTTTGCTCCAGTTAGGGTTTTCGGTGCATTTAATTTATGTGTGGATCTTAACAGTAGTAGGGAGTCTATTTTGGTCCGCAGAATCTTATAAATTTGAGGGGGTATTTGTTTTTTGTTTATTTGAGTTTGCATCCCCCACCTCACCTGTTACCCCCACTTTTGATGACGTAATCTCGTCGATAGGCGAGGTTACGTGGTTATGACTTATCATTAAAGGGTGCTGCAACCCCCCTTTATGTTATAATTTCCCGTATGCCCTTAGAGTATGTTAGAGTGTGTTGTCATGACCACATTTTGGTCCGCAAATTTTATAAATATGAGAGCTGCAAGGAGTCGGTTTTGGTACGCACAATGTTATAAATTTGAGTAAATTTATCGGGTAAGAAATTTAAAAAATTTTTTTTTGGAAGGGTTAAGGAGGTCGTATCCCCACCTCACCTGCTACCCCCACTTTTGATGACGTAATCTCGTCGATAGACAAGGTTACGTAGTTATGACTCATCATTAAAAGCTGCCCCTACCCCCTTTATGTTGTAATTTTCCGAACGCCCTTAGGGTGTGTTAGAGAGTAAGTAAATGATTGAAATTTGCAAAACATATAGGTGATGACGTAACCTCGTCGCAGACGATGTTACATATGTTTTTTCGCTGTACCACTCGTTCGATATCTGAGGTAGTACTTCTTAGAGAGTAGGTAAAGGATTGAAATTTGGTATACCTAAAGGTTGCCTGCTCTTGCAGTTGCAATTTGGCTCGATCTCCGAGGAAATACTTCTCAGAGACATCGTATCCCGTCCATATTTGGTATATCACTTTCTTAGGAGGTATCCTTGTTGTAGACGAGGTTACGTGCCGCTACGCCCATAGTATGATGGGACTGAGCCACAAAACTTTGGAAATGGCCGTAGAAGGATGAAATTTAGTATAACCATTTTTTTGAGGTAACCTCGTCGCGGAAAAGGTTACGTGCTACTACGCTTGTCGTGTGTTGGGGCTGAGCCCCAAAATCTTGAAAATGGTTGTAGAAGGATGAAATTTGGGGAGTCCATAGAAGAGGATGAATGAATTAGAGTCCGGATCCTGAATTAAGCATC
>JABUQX010021941.1:65000-71077 GCA_015478945.1 Trachelipus rathkii
TAATATTTAATTTCCATGTTTAATTTTTGCAGTCATTCTAAATGCATATTAAATTTTAAAGTTCATGGAGAAAAGTTTTATCTCAATTTTGTTTTGACGAATTCCAACTTTCGACATCTAAAAAGTTTTATTCTTTTTCTACGACAAAAAGAAATGAAAATTTTTGATTTCAGGAGACAGGGGGCAAACGATCTTATTTAAAAATAAAGCTACATTACTATTAACCTTATTTGGCTGCAAATCATTTGAATTAGATGTAACGTAGCGTAATTTCATTAAGACTAAAAGTTTTCCTTTGCTAAAAACAAATTATTTTCTTGCATTTCTTACACCTGTCAAAATTCGCAGATAATGATATACCATGAGGAATAAAATATATACTATATATATAATATAATTTATGAGTAGGAAAAATACTTCAGCCTGGAAATTTATCATTTTTCCCCTCTCTTAAACAAAATTTCCCGCGAGGAATCAAAAATTGGGTTTAAAGTAAATTTTGCGAATTTTCCTTTGTGGGACGAACATGATAAAGTAAATGTTATATAAATATTATTTCAGTTTTTTAGTTTCTTTTTTCCGGTTTTCTTGTTTTCTTCAAGAATTATGAATCTTTTTTTTTTTTTTCAATATTAGCTTCCTGTTATGTTGGATATTAAGAAAAATGGATTTTGATTTTTCTTCATTTTCTTTCAAAATATTGAAAATTGTTTCATGTTAAAAAATAAATTTTATAAATTATTTTTTGTTTTTCTTGTTATATTTTTTTTTATCCAAAACTACTTAAGAAAATGCACTTATTGGAGAAAAATATTTATAAAATCAATCTTATTTGTCTAAAATAGTATAAAAGTCGGACTTCAAGACTTTTTTATACTCAGGACATAAAGGACAACATAAGGATACAAGCCCTTCGGGCTGTGTCCTTACCCGCTTAACACCGCCCTTCGGGGTAACCCGAATGGGTCTTCGCCGGGCTGTGCCCTTACCGCTACACACCCCCCTTGGGGTACCCTAGATGGGTCTTCATGCACTCTCTGGAGTGATCTCCATGTAGTGGGGCTCGTCGCTGAAAATTGATCGGTTATGTATAGCAAAGATTGAGCTTATGTTGATGAAGGGCGCATTCGTGAAAGTTTTTTGTATAAACATGAAAGTAACCTTAATGATAAGCCTACAGTGTAAGCCTAACTGAACATCTGTGTTATATAGCATCAAACCTTGGTTAAGTATGATAGTTAGGTTCTTTGTAGGGTGTAGACAAGTTGGTTACGTTTTGTGATGCCGTGGTAGTTACTTACTGATATTAATAAGTGTACTTTGATAATGTTGACTGTTTATTCATACGTAAGGTAAGTTTTGTAAAATATGAGAAGATGGTTTCGATCTACCAGTCGCCCCAACCAGAGACCGTAATCTTATCACTTACGCCATCACCTCATATGTTATATAACAGTACAAATATTTAAGACAATGATTACTTTATATATATTCATATATATAATATATATATATATATATATTATATATATATTAATAATATATAATATATGATATATTATATATATATATTATATATATAATAATGATAGATTATTTAAGAATACTATTACACTTTACTATGAAATTTTATTCAAAGAACTTATTTTATGTTATGCTCAGGATAAATTTTGTTATTTTTATTGTTATGTTTGGTTAAACTTTGTTATGGATTGCAATTATTCGTTGGGGATTATGATATTTAAGTAAGGTTATGATAAATTTTGTTAAATATTACGAAGTTGATGTAAAAAAAAAATTTGGTACGTTAGCATATATTCGTTGTCTGTATGATGATTAGACTGGGTTATGCTAAGTTTTTGTTAAAATATTGCGATGTTAATGTAAAAATTAACATAGTTCATGTAGAGATCTGCTTGAAAAAGTGTGAATAGGTTACGTTTTTGTACGATGTGTTAGGTACTTCTACTGTTGTTAAGTGCAGAAATTTGTAATGTTAGTAGTTTTATTTCCGCCGTATGGGTGCTGTTAGGTTTGTCGTTTGTACATTTATTCCTTAGTTCAGGTTATGTTATGTTAGCTATTATTAATGTAAAAACTTTTGTTTGCGATAACCAATATATTTATGATATTTTATTCAAAGAAATTATTTTTGTTATGTTTATCCCGAAATGATACTCGAAATATGACATGAATCAATAGATCAATAGATCAAAAAGGTCGTGGTGGGAGGGGTGGGGAAGGGTTGATGGTTTGATTTTACTAGATTTACTGATTTACTGCTTTAAAAATCATAAATTATTACAATTTAGTATGATATTTTATTCAAAGAAACTTATTTTTATGTTATGTTTGGATAAAACTTTGTATGTTTGCAATTATTCCGTTGTACTTGTATGATAATTAGACAAGGTTTATGATAATTGTTGTTAAATAATACTGTGTCAATGTAAAATTAACGTTAATATGTTAGAGATATGCCTGAAAAAGTATGAATAGGGTTACGTTTTGTATGCAAAGTTAGTTCCTTTACTGGTGTTAAGTGTGGAACTTTGTTAATGTTAACAGTTTTAATTAGTGCGTAAGCTGTGATAAGGTTTTGTCGTTGTAACATTTATTTTTCTTAGTTTCATATGAATGCCTATGTTAGCTTTATTATGTGAAACATATGTTATGTTACCATATATCGTTGGTTAGTTATAAAGAACGTCGTTTTTGTGCTATGTTTAATCCGAAATGATACTCGAAATGCTACGTAATTCGGCAATAGTGTTAATGTAAAATTAACATTAATATTTTTTAGAGATATGTTTGAAAAGTGTTGTATATTTTCATTTAACTTGAACGTTTGATATATTTAACAACAACAACCAGCAACAACAACAAACGCAACATTTCAACAACACAACATCAACAACTGCAACAAAAAAATGCAACAACAAACCCGACATTTTCAACAACAACAGCTACAGCAAAGAATTTATTTTATATTATGTTTATACAAATATGACCTGAATCAGTAGATAAATAGAATCAATAGATCAATAGATCAATAGATCCAATAGATCAATAGACTCATCGGATGGTAGGAGGGATGGAGTGGGTGGTTTGTTTAACTGATTTACTGATTTAATGCTTTAGGTTATGTAAAAATGCAATTTTTTAAAGTTATAAAACATAAAGACATTAGCAAAAATAAATAAAAACAAAATGTTTAAAGAAAACAAAACAAAATAAATAAAAGTTTTTTGTGTTATGTTATACATAATATGACTTGAAGTCAATAGATCAATAAGATCATAGATCAAAAAATAGATCAATGGAAGGTAAGGAGGTGGCCTGGATGGGTACTCATGATTTAACTGATTACTGATTTACTGATTTACTGCTTTAGGGTAATGTAAAACATAACAATTTTTTTAGTAAAACTTTGTTATGTTAGCCTTTATTTAATGTAAAAATTTTGTTAGATGTTAGTTACCATATAGTTCAATGGTTAGTATTAAGAACTTATTTATTTTTGTGTTAATTTTAATCCGTAAATGAAAAAAATAAAACCTCGGGAAAAATTAATGAAAACCATGGAAATCAAATAATTCAAACTAGATCAATGGATCAATAATTCATGGTGAAGGGTAGGAGGGTGGTTGAATGGTACTTGATTTCTGATTTTACTGATTTCTTCTTTAGGGTTAATGTAAAAACATAAACAATTTTAAAATACAAACAAAAAAATGTTTAAGGGAAACAAAACATAATAAATAAAGTTTTTGATGTTACTGTTTAAACAAAATATGAACTTGAATCAATAGGATCAATAGATCAATAAGATTCAAATAGATCATGAAGGGTAGGAAGGTTGGTGGAAGGTACTTTTGATTTTAACCTGATTTAGCTGAATTTACCTGATTTACTGATTTACTGATTTTACGTGCTTTAGGGTATGTAAAAAATGCAAATTTTTTTAAGTTATAAACATAAAAAGAATAAATTTTTTAGTAACAACAAAATGTTTAAAGAAAAACAATAATAAATAAAGTTTGTGTTATGTTTATACAAAATATGAATTGAATCAATAGATCAAATAGATCAAAGATCATTAGGATCACGAATGGGTAGGATGGCAGTTTGATTAACTGAATTTACTGATTACTGCTTTAGGGTATGTAAACAATAACAATTTTATAAAAAATATGACTTGAATAAATATAGATCATTAGATCAATAGATCAATGGATTACGAATGGGTAGGGAGGGTATGGAGGGCCGTTTGATTAACTGATTTACTGATTTTACTGCTTTAGGGTATGTAAAGCATAAACAATTTTAAATAAAAATATGATCAATAGATCAATAGATAATTAGATCAATAGATCAATAGATCAAATGGTCATGATGGGTAGGAATGGCAGTTTGATTTACTGATTTTTACTGATTTACTGCTTTAGGTAATGTAAAACATAACAATTTTAAATAAAAATATGACTTGAATCAATAGTCAATAGATCATTAGATCAATAGATCAATGGATCACGATGGGTAGGATGGCAAAGTTTGATTAACTGATTTACTGATTTCTGCTTTAGGGTATGTAAAACTAACAATTTTATGAAAATATGTGACTTGAATCAATAGATGAATAGATCATGGAAGGGTAGGAGGTTTTGGCTGGAAGGTTAACTTTGACTTTACTGATTTACTTGATTATTAGTTCGGTAAAAATTCCACAGGTGAAAATTTTTCAATGTAACTACTAACATAAAAAAAAGTTTAAATGTTTATAGTAAAATCTAGTAACCATTAAAAGAAAAACAAAACAAAAATAAAAATAAGTTTTTTTGTGTTATGTTTAAATGAAATTTGAGCCACAGCCTACTTACCGGCAATAAGATCAGTTAGATCAATAGCACGAAATGGGTATGGAAAGGGGCAGTTTGATTTTACGATTTTACTGATTTACATGATTTACTGATTTACTTAACTGCTTTAACTGATTTTACTGATTTACTGATTTACTGCTTTAGGGTATGTTAAAATGCAAATTATTTATACTATAGAAAAATATGACTTGAATTCAATAGATTCAAATAGATCAATATATCATGGAAGGGTAGGAGGGTGGCTGGTGGTAGTTTGATTTACTGATTTACTGATTTACTGCTTTAGTGTAAGTATGTAAAACGTAAATTTGAAAGTTATAAACCTTAAAAAGAATAAAAATTTTTTTTTTTTTTTTTTTTTTTTAATTTTTTTTAATTTTTAATTTTTTTTTTTTGCTTTTCGAGGATACATTATAAGAAAGATGTATACCAAGTTTCGTCGTTCTATGGTATAAATTTCAGGTTTGGGGGCTGGGGACCCCCCTTTAGGTGTGTACGGCTATTTTATTTAACTCCATATATGATATGGGTACCAGTTATTTTGAGGTGGTATCCAAGTTTTTTGGCGTTCTAAATGTCATAATTTCAGGTTTTGGGGGCTCGAGACCCCCTTTTGGGTGTACGTTATTTAACTCCATATATGTTGTGGGTACCTAATATAAGAAAGGTGTATACCAAGTTTCGTCGTTCTATGTTCAATATCTCAGGTTTTGAGGGCTCGGAGACCCCCTTTGGGGTGTACGGTTATTTAACTCCAATATATGATAGTGGTACCTTATATGAAGGGTTGTATACCAAGTTTCAAGCCTTCTACGTCAATATCTCAGGTTTTTGGGGGGCTGGAGACCCCCCTTTGGGGTGTACGGTTAATTTAACTCCATATATGATGTGGGTACCTTATTTGAAGAAGGGTATATACCAAGTTTCAGCCTTCTACGTCATTATCTAGGTTTGGGGGCTAGCACCCCCCCCCCCTATGGGGTGCATGGCCCAACGTAACCTCGGTCTACGACCGAGGTTACGTCACCCTATGGAGGAGTTCCAAGTTTGGGGAGAAGATACCTTGTAGCAAACTCCTATCCGTTACTAAGTGAGGTGTGGTGTGGTGGCGGTGCGGTACGGTGCGGTGGGTGGCGGGGCGGTTTGCGGGGCGGGGCTACAACCGGTGCGGGAATATACACGTCAATAAAAAAATAA
>JABUQX010021942.1:12500-15000 GCA_015478945.1 Trachelipus rathkii
TATATATATATATATATATATATATATATATATATATATTAGTCTGAAAAAATGGAGTGGTAGGTCGGACTGAAACATTACCTTACACTTCAGTGCCTATTGGTTCGTCTCTGCCACTTCCACTGCCACTGCCAATTGGCACAATAATATACCTACGGTATATATACCAAACGTATTTTGGGTCTCTCACTTCTAGTGCCTACAGACATGTCAACTAGGTGATCCGCTGTACCAAAATACACCACGTGCAACACTTCACACCCATTTTTTCACAATGTCGAATATGGCAAGAATTCATGTAGCTTCTGAAATGTTACTTGGGGCTGCATCGGCACATTGCCTCTTGGGAGTAAATGTCCCTTTATATTGGTGTTGTTAACGCTGAAATTTTTTTTATTTCTTTGTTAGTGTCTGCTACATTCGAAGCCCTAATTCTAATTAACACTTTGTTGAACTTTATACATCTTTTCCTCTTAAACCTTACATTCTTGTTTTGTATAGAAAACTCATTTGTTTCATGGTTGCTAATGCAAACTAATTTTTTTTTAACCATTTTGCTGTCTCTCTACCTCACTTTTCAACCAAAGGAAGATGATATGCATATTGTTCTCAACGACGTTTTGTTCTTGTGTTTTTTTTTTTTTTTTTTTTGAGTCTACCGAATTTTCTACCCAATAGCTTTGACTCTTTTGTTAGTCCACGACAATATTCATCTACTCTGTTCATTTATCTCCATCAACTATTCTAATTTCTTTGACTATCCTAAGTCCAAGATGGAACACATTCTCTCTCTTCTTTTATCTCTGAAGACACAGCTTGGAAATTTAGCAGCCAATTCTCTGTTGATAAAATTTTTGAGTAGTTAGTTTAGCTCCTGTCTGCATCTCTGATCACCTTGGAGGTCAACCCAACATATTAGCCCTTTTATTAACTTCCACTACTCTTCCTTAAACTATATATATAAGACTTTGCCCTTGTTATCTCGCTTCTTGCTCCATCTCGTCAAGTCTTTCATAGGAACAACAACAACAACAACAACAACAACAACAACAACATGGATTAGAAGATGAACAATAAAAACAAGGATTAGAAGATAAACAACAACAACAACAACAACAACAACAACAACAACAACAGCTAGAAGAAGAAGAAGAAGAAGAAGAAGAAGAAGAAGAAGAAGAAGAAGAAGAAGAAGAAGAAGAAGAAGGTGGAGGAGATCAACAACAACAACAAAGGGAGAAGTAGATGAACAGCAGCAGCAACAACAACAACGACAACGAGGAGAAGAAGAAGAAGAAGAAGAAGAAGAAGAAGAAGAAGAAGAAGAAGAAGAAGAAGAAGAAGAACAACAACAACAACAACAACAACAACAACAACAACGAGGGGAGAAGAAGATGAGCAACAACAACAACGAGAAGGAGACGTTTTTAGTATTTTGGTATCTTCAAAATAGTTGCAATTCTTTGATTGCCTTTGAAATGTCAACTCAAACTTCGCTTCTTCATCCTCCCCCTCATCAAATTGTTTCTTCCGATTTCTTCACAACTTTCTCAGTTTTTGCTAAACCTAAACCCTAAACCTTTTTTGTTCAAATTTCTGCCTTTAATTTTTATTTTAAACGATTCTGCTTCTTCCAAACCAGCAGAACGCATAACAAGAGTTGTCTCCCTTTGGCATGAAGGCGTACGTTCAGTTCCTTTAAACTAAAGATCAGAACCCTTGGATTAACTTTGATTGTTCTCTTGTTATTCTCCAGGGACGCTGCCTTCAGGGATGTTGTCCTCACACTCCAGAAGCTCATACTCTTAGTTTATCCCTGAATATCGCAGAACCTGTTTGTTTCTTACCTTTCTTTTGCTATCTTCCGACGGCTCCACAGCTGTCTTATCTTCTGAACATTTTTTAAAGCTTCTGCTTAATTTAATTAATCTAACTAAATTAATCTATTCACCATAGAAAATGCAAATAACCTTACTGGTTCCTCTTCTTCCCCCTCATTTTGAAACCTTCGTAAAAATGTTGGTGATGACTCCATAACTTTCCCATCTGTAATGTCTGATTTGTTTTTGCTCAAATTTTTGACTTTAATTCTAGTTTTGACCAGTTTATTTCCAAGTCAGTTATCCCCATTATCGTAATTACCTCTAAAGACTTCTACTCTGTCTGATCTTAATACTTAAATTCCTGATGTTCCCTACAATATCCACCCTGTGGTTCTTAAGACTTGTGCTTCCGATATTGTACCCTTCTTTGGTAAATAGTTCTTTCTGCTGGAAGAATTTACTTATTCATCCTGTACCGAAAAACGTGAACCTTTCTCAACCTTCTAAACCGGGCTGTTATTTCTATTTTTGAATCTATCCAGAACATGAAGATTTGGGATGTTAATTTTTCCAGTTTTATCTCATACCACTAGTATGGTTTCCAGTAAGGCTATCTTTTCTTCTCTGATACTCATGGTCTTATGTTTTTCGTCATTTTGTAAATCTTTTGTTGTTTA
>JABUQX010021942.1:25000-30000 GCA_015478945.1 Trachelipus rathkii
ATATATATTATAAACTATTATAATATATAAAGTATATGCATATATATTATCATATGAAGGTCCACGTGCTTTATCCCTCTGCAGGTTGGTTAACACGGGGGACAACAGGAAATCGAACTTTAAGCGGCTTATCCAAACAGCGCCACTAACCAACGTTTTCGCAGTCGAGTCTTAATTCTTGCCCCCAGGTAGATAAAACTCCAATGTCTTAACGTGGAGGATTTTGAGCCAGCATCTCTCGTCAAATGAGAGCGGCGACTCAACTCAACTGCGCACGAGGCGTTTCATATTATAGTATGACTATTTATATACTATGATGAGTTTAGTATAGTAATAGTATTTATATTCTAATATATATATATATATCTATATATAAATTTAGTATATAGATAATATATATATAATATACTATATACGTTACTATATGCTAGATTCATAATTAATATGCTCTATATATAGTATATGAACCAGCGCTCGTGGCGCAGGAGGGCTTGAGTGCGCCTGCCTCTGCTACCCCCTGCATAGGGATAAAGCACGTTAAAGGGTAGTTTATATTATAGATATATTCTATTATACTAATATATATGTATGTCACTATATATTATGTATATAGTAGTATTCGATAATATATAATACTAGTAATATATAGTCATTAGAGGAGTATCTGGCGTAATTTCAGCACAATTTTCACTATCGCTTAGCCGCACATCATCCGCATTTTTCACTAGTCCCGCTTCACGGCAGAACCTCAATCCGCAGTTCATTTTTTGCGGATAAACGGATAGTATTTGAACAATCAATTGACTCATGTGAGTAACCTATGTGTGCACTACTTATATATATATATATATATATATATATATATATATATTATGATATTATATTAGTACTATATATATAATAGTATACTATTACATATATAATACTATATATTCTATATATATCTATATATATAGTATACGTGTTCTATTAATATATATATCATATTATAATTAAAAGTAGGACTTTCAGGATACAGAAACATCATAGATCGGAGAATAAGATACGATGATATATCAAAACTCTGCAAAACGATGAGCATGGATGCAATAGCAATTTTCTAAATCCTAGATACAAAACAAACTTTCTTGAATCACGTGTTTTTCACGACGTTAAAATAATTTGGGATGCTATAGAGAATGAATGCTGCAAAATAGGCGGAACTATCACAAAACCTATTAAATTTGCGATAGAAAATACTATCCGCATCCGCATGTCGCGAGATAGTGGAAGTCACTAGCGCTACACCTCTAATGATATAGTATATATATATATATAATATATATATAATAGCTATTATAGGACTATATCTAATACGTATAATATATATATATTATATATATATATGAATATATATAAATATATATATATATATATATATATATATAGTTACAGATATATATATAATAGGTATATATATCGTGTATATAGATATACTATATTAATATATACTAAGCTATATATAATGTATGTATATATATTTACTATTACTTTATATATATAATATATATAATAATATATTATATATATATAATATATATAATATATATTTTATACTTATATATATATATATATAGTATAATATATATATATATATATATATTTACTAATAATTACATACTATATAATATAACTATAATATATATATACTATTATATATACTATATATATATATATATATATATATATCTATATAATAGCCTATATTATATAATATACTACATTTGTGTCGTGTGTGTGAAGTAACTGGGCTAAAACTCATAAAAATCTACTATCCGCTATCTGCATCGCACTCCGCGGATAGGGATTTTTAACTAATCCGCTCGCATCCGCAAATCCGCATCTGCGGATAGGTAGCAACAAATCCTATCCGCTCGCATCGACCGCGGATTAGCTGAAAAAGTACTATCGCTACAACCTCTAATATATATATATATGATATATATAATATATTATATGTATAATATATATAGTAAAGTATTAGCTAACTATCTAATCTATTAATATATAAATACACTACTATATATTCACTATCTCCATATATAATATTAGTATATATAGAGACTAAGTATATATATATATATAGTATAATTTAGAGTATACCCTCGTCTCGTATATATATACCGAGCACAGCGAGAGAAGGAGAGCATGAAGACCGAGAGAGAGAGAGAGGAGAGAGAGGAGAGAGAGGAGAGAGCGCACTCGCAGCGATGAAATTGCCACCAGCATTTGGGCTTATTTGGGTGTGTGGGTCTCAGTGATATTCAGTGCCTATAATGGTTCAGACTCTCGTCTGCGCGTTCTTCCATATCATGCCATCTCCAGAAGACATTTTCTAGACAAGCCACCTTTTTAATCACATATATATAAGCATACTTATATCGACCCCCTCTTCGTAAACACATCTTATCAGACATCCTATGCATTGGTACAACGATGGTGTAGGGGAGAAAGAATTGCCAACAGTGTATTTTCTGCATGTCGTAGAAGGCGACTAAAAGGACATGTTTAGTTGAGTTGGCTTCCACTGACACTTTATTTTTTTTTTGGCAGGAATCAGTAGCACAATGTTCACGCAAAAAATTTTTTTTTATTGTTTCTTCTGATTTTTTTGTTTTTTTCGTTTTTTATTCAGTTTTTGGCAGAATAACAATATATTTTAAGTTTTTCTAAAGCTCGACGGTTTTTGTTTTACAACGGCATGAAGTAGATTATTGGCATTTCCATTTGTAGGGGGTGGTTACGGATACGCGTGTAAAAGTCAGTGCATTAATGTTTTTATGGAGAGGAATTTCATGCTTAATAAGAACCGATTATATATAGTATACTAAATTATAATATATTTATATATATATATATATAATTATATATATAACTATAATATAATATTATATATATATTATTATATATATCTATAATAATATAATATATATACTATATATTATAATATATATTATAATATATATTTATATATTATGTATATATATATATTATAATTATATATATATATATGATAATATTATATATATAGTATATATATATATTATATATATATATATATATACTATAATATATATAGTATATACTATTTACTCTTTTTATCTCTTACCATTGTTTAACTACTATACATTAAATATTATTGAAGGTGAGGTACCAATCTTAAATATCTTTTATAATTGTTCAGATATTAGTAAGAAATATAATAAATCATTTTTAAAAATTGCAAGTAGAGCAAGTGTAAACGTTAGCAGATTTCATTTTGTTTGTGTATGGTATGCTATGTTAGTGTTAAGCAATATTTCCACAGATTGTGAAGAGAACCAAGTAATTGGATGCGTACAAGGCTTACTTTGGTATGATGATTGGTGGACTAAGATAAGCCAACTGAGCACCTAATTATATTGTGGAAGTTGTAAGAACAAACCCTAGAAGGATAGGGTAAATAGGAAAGAAAAGCAATCTGCTTTGGCTAATTACCAGATATGGCGAGAAGCCACAGAAACACTATGATGACTGTCTCTTCTAGCATGGTGGATCCTATTACAAAATATTGCGAAAAGGTAAGGAAGGTAATCTCTTCATAACCCCGATATTCCTCCATTCAGGGAGCCTATTCCTCATAATGAAAACACCCTATCACTTACAACACCTCTGTATAGTAAAGATTGTCTTGTCAGGCCAACTGCAATAATTAAACAGAAGAATGTATGTTTCTACAAAGTAAGTGCTGTCATTGCGGAGGATCTTATTGTATTTTACCATATATCGATTGCGTTAGATAACCTTATAGGATTCAGCATAGCTATCGGTATTACTGCCATACTAAATACTATTACGTCCATAATTATTACTATAACAAAATATCTATCGACAACATAACCGCATGTTCCTAAACTACTAAAGATAATAGAATTATGTATAATATATTATATATATAATATATATTTACTATTAATATATATTATTATATATTATATATATATATACTAACTATATATCATATCCAGGTAGAGAGGCTAAATTATTATAATAAAACTGGCATAATCTTAAAGTTAGATTAAATTTATACATCATAAAATTGCGTCTCAATTTAAGAGGTTAGATTTCGATCTTCGATACTGAATTACTAGACCTGCTTTCGACGCTATGAATTTAATCATCCATAGGTCTGAAAAGAGGATCTTAGGTAAATCTCAGTAAAGATCGAAAGCTAACGTTTTCCATCTAGAAGACCATTTTATTATGTAAAATTTATTACTAACTTAATATATTTGCAGTTTATTGTTAATTCAGGCCTCCTAACTTGATACCTACTAAATTAGCGTCTTAATTGCTCTGATTTCTACCTATATATTATATTATATATATAATATATATATCATATATATATTATAATATTATATCTATTATATATATATATATATATCTTAATAGTTAGTATATATATATATATAATACCGTATATATATATATATATATATATATTATATATACTATATATATATAATATACTATATATATATATATATATATTATATATATATATATATATATAATTATATTATATTAGTAAATAATACTTTTATATATATATATTAGTTATATATATTATACTATATAATGATGGGCGGTTATGGGGGGGCTAAGGTAGGGCATGGCCCCAACTTTTAGATTTCAACCTCACAAAACTTTCCACATGAAATATTTAAGAATCACACCGGTGACAATTATAGTATATTAGTATATAAAATAATATATACTTATTATTAATATATATATATAATATATATATATATATATTATATTATATAATACCTAAAAGAAAAGACTATCTCTTGCGGTGGATGTAGGGGAACGGGCATGCTCCCGCGCCTGCCACACTTGTAATCGTGTTCATGTTATACCCACCCTATCCATTAACATCCGAGAATTAAACGTTTGACAATAATTAGAATGTATGT
>JABUQX010021942.1:35000-37281 GCA_015478945.1 Trachelipus rathkii
AAAAAATGATTATTTGTATATATATTAGTATATATATATATTAATATATAATATATACTATATATAACGTATATATATTATATATATATAATAATATTATAAATATATATATATATAATAGTAGTCGTTTTTCTGGAACTTTGATCAGGCGATCGCCTTAAGCTAGCTATAGATTGGTAATGACTGCTTTGGACTCTGGTGACGTATCGTCTTCTGCGAAGGAGTGGAGCTGTTATCGTTGATGGTATGAGCAGGGTCTTTGTTTTGACTAAATCTTTCTTCGTCATAAATCCATAAGTTGTGGTGCTTGCTCTCATGGTATTCAGGGCTAGAGACAGGGCGTATCGGGGGTTGGAAAAATTCTCGTTCTTCTATCAGTCTCTTCACTAAATTTTATTCAGCTAGAAATGCGTTGCAAGATATCTTCGTCGAGCTAAAGCGGCTTTCATAAACAAATGTGGCTAACTCTCCTTGATTCTCTACTGTCAAATATTTCTGGCTCTTAGCAAAGTTCTACACTTCTGTAAATCTGTCTTTGCTCCTCTTATTCGATCTGTTGGTTCTGTTGCTGAATTCTCCAACTGAAGGAAAAATCTCTTCGGCCAGTAATTTCTCTAACTAACCCTAGACAATTTGGCAATCCTCCTCTCCCCTGTCTTCTCTCAGATGTCCTACCTGCATTGCCATTGGGATTACATTTGGCTCGGCCGTGACATGCTCCTGAATCTATAGAAACGTTAGGAGGCGGGTGGCCCGATGCATTCCTTCCCGAGTTTTGATGGAGTTTGCTTTTCGTGCTGACCGACCGTCGTCTCAACTAATTTTATAGTGTCTCAATATAACTTTCCTCAGTGTATGGAAAGAAAGCCACTGTCCACTGTTCAAAGGAAAAAAGGAAGCGTCTGATCACTTCTTGTATTATCTAATTTCCTCTTGTATTGCTATCTAAAGATTTTCAAACGCCTTCTCAACTCTCATTTCTTAGATCATCGTTGGAGTCTTCTATCGCACTTTTTTCCGATCGGCCAGTACGGCCTTTTCCGGAGCTCGAGTCTTATGGCGATAAATACTTTTCTTACTAAATGATTTATAGTTTTCGCTCTCAGTGAACTGCGGAGAGATTGCGTTGGTGCACATTGACATAATGCCAAGATGTGACCGGGTATGACACGCGTCACTGCTGCCTCCCAAGCTCCCCTACTTTGGGTTTCCTCCTATGCTTTGCTTACTTATGTTCTGTTTCTTTCAAGATTGCACTCATAGTCGATGGTTTGTTATAATGGGCGGCGTTCTTCTCTTCTTTTTCTGTAAAAAGTGGTGTTGCTGCTCAGGGTTCTGTTTTCTCCTACTTTATATTCTCTTTCATTAATGATCTTCTACCCTACATCTAACTCTATCCATCGTATGTCCGATGATCGACCCTTCATTCTTCACGTCATTTCATACTGTTCCGATTTTTGACTTCTAGTGTTGCTATTCGTCTTGATCGTTCCGATTCTGCTATTTCGGCTTATTCTTGATTCGGTGTCCCGTCTGGACTCGGTTCCGACTTCTGATTTTAATTCTTTAAAGAACCCGACTACTAAAATCGTCCTCTCTATAGCCCTTCTAACTTTCGGTATCTCTTTGACGTGGGTCTAAAATCTGTCAGGGACAATATAAAGCAATCTTGGCTTAACAATAAACAAAAAATGTCTTGGAAACCTCACAATACAAACTAACGGTTGTCTAGGGCGGCTCCAAGAAAACTGGGAGTTTCTTGTTTACTCCTGCGAGACTATTTTTTCCTCTGTCTCTGTTGTCCTGGCTATACAAGGGTCTTATCCTCTCTTGTATGGAGTAACTGCTAATCGATTTCTGGGGGGGGGAGGCTCTGTTTCACCTGGCTTTTGATAGGGCGAGGCAAAGGTAAACAGACTTATAACTGTTATGTGTATTTTGAAGTTCAACTTGACCCTCTATCTTTACGCCGCGATGTTTTTTATTTTTTCTATAGGTTACCACTACTCACAGGCAGAGCAGCTATAACGTCGCGTACCACACCTTTAAGATGCCCTCGTAAGCACAAGGGTGCTGAGTCGGGCATGAGTTTTGTAGTTGATTTTGTAAACTCGGTTTGTTCGCCATTGCAGTGCTTTCTTCTTTCCTGCACTTGTTATGAGGATTCTCTTCCATCTTCAGTTTTTCCTGCTGAATTTAATCTTCCACACTAAGCCTGCGTTGTGCTCATCTGCGTAGTTTGCGTCTAGTTGTGAATCTAATGAGGTGTACCAACACCATC
>JABUQX010021943.1:0-5000 GCA_015478945.1 Trachelipus rathkii
CTAGAAACTAATATATGTATAAAACTATCAACGAGACAGGAACTACTTGAATAGCTTCTAAGAATTTTGAAACTAGAAATTACTACATGTATGAAACTACTAATGATAGAGGAGCCAATTGAATAACTTTTGAGAATTTTGAAACCAGAAATTTTCACATGTAAGGAACTACCACCAATGAAAGAGGAACTTTTTGAATAGTTTTTAAGAATTTTGAAACCAGAAATTACTACATGTAAAGAGCTACCACCAATGAAATAGGAACTTTTTATATAGGTTTTAAGAATTTTGAAACCAGAAATTACTACATGTAAAGAGCTACCACCAATGAAATAGGAACTTTTTATATAGGTTTTAAGAATTTTGAAACCAGAAATTACTACATGTAAAGAGCTACCACCAATGAAATAGGAACTTTTTATAATAGCTTTTAAGAATTTTGAAACCAGAAATTACTACATGTAAAGAGCTACCACCAATGAAATAGGAACTTTTTATATAGGTTTTAAGAATTTTGAAACCAGAAATTACTACATGTAAAGAGCTACCACCAATGAAAGAAGAACTTTTTGAATAGCTTTTAAGAATTTTGAAACCAGAAATTACTACATGTAAAGAGCTACCACCAATGAAAGAAGAACTTTTTGAATAGCTTTTAAGAATTTTGAAACCAGAAATTACTACATGTAAAGAGCTACCACCAATGAAAGAAGAACTTTTTGAATAGCTTTTAAGAATTTTGAAACCAGAAATTACTACATGTAAAGAGCTACCACCAATGAAAGAGGAACTTCTTAAAATAGCTTTTAAGAATTTTGAAACTATTTTCAAAACTACAGAAATTACTATGTGTAAGCCTAAGCTACAAAAAATAATCATCTATAAAAATTCATGTATCAAGAGTTTTACATTATTCGTATCAAACAGAAGAAGTAATTGGAGTTCAAAATATATAAAGACGAGTAAAAAAAACCGAGAATTAAAATTTATGACCTTTTTTGAAAATTAAACTAAAAAGTGTACTCATAGCTTAATTCTCGATCTTCTAAGTTGTGAGAGTACCGAGTTAAAGAGCCTTTTAAGTTGTTATAGTAAGGAGTTAAGGGTCTTTTTAAACTCCAAGAGTACTGAGAGTTAAAGACCTTTTAAGTAGTTATAGTAAGGAGTTAAGGGTCTTTTTAAACTCCAAGAGTACTGAGAGTTAAAGACCTTTTAAGTAGTTATAGTAAGGAGTTAAGGGTCTTTTTAAACTCCAAGAGTACTGAGAGTTAAAGACCTTTTAAGTAGTTATAGTAAGGAGTTAAGGGTCTTTTTAAACTCCAAGAGTACTGAGAGTTAAAGACCTTTTAAGTAGTTATAGTAAGGAGTTAAGGGTCTTTTTAAACTCCAAGAGTACTGAGAGTTAAAGGTCATTCAAGCTACGAAAGATCTGAGTTAAGGTTCTCTTTAAATTGTGTGAGTACAGATTGATGGTCTTTTACTCGTAAGTACCAGAGTGAGAATACCGAGTTAAGGGTCTTTAAAAATTATGAGAGTAACGAGTAACGTTTTTTTTCTTTTTCAAAGATGTGAGAGTTGCGAGAGTACAGAGTTAAGTAAGGGTCTTTTAAATTGTGGAAGAATTGATTTAAGGGTGTTTTAAGTTCTGAGAGCACATATTAAAGGACTTTTAAATTGCAAGAATATCGAATTGAAAGTCTTCTTTAGTTTTAAGGGTACCGAGTCCTTTTAAATCTGTGGGAGTATCGAGCTATTTAGGGATTATTAAATTGTGAAAATATTGAGTTAAGAGTCTTTAATATGTGAAAGTATTGACTCAATGTCCTTTGTGTTGTGAAAGTAGAACTGAAGGTCTTTTAAATTTTAAAAGTATTGTAAAAGTATGTAAAAGAATGAAGTTTTTAAAACTCGAAAGTACAAATATATGGGTACTTTCAAGTCTTGAGAGTAATGAATAAAGTTTCGTAAAGAAATTAAAAGAAATGGAAACTGAAAATTAAAAAGGATAAAAGTAAAAATTAAATTAAAATTGAAATTCTTCATTTAAAAAAAAAAAAAAAAATAAAAATAAATCATAAAACAAATACTTGAAAAGCTGCAAAAGAATTAAAAAGTGAGGTTCAAATTTGCCGAGGGAATTTGCGCAAAGGGGCAATTTGGACGAGATGTTTCTATGTTATACATTTTTTTAATTTTCTTCCGACGTGCATCAAAGAAGAAAAAGCAAAATACGTTTCTGAGCAATTTCTAAATTTTGTTACAATTTCGAACGCTTTTTTTTCGGTACTTTTTAACAGTTTGCTTTTGAGTGCCAATAAAGGTCATCTCACATAGAGATATGGACAGTGTAAACAAATATTTATTTATTTTTATTAAAAAGTTTGCATCTCATGAGCAATCTAGGAGAACTTACTTTAGGTAATTTCTACCTAGGATCCGGGTAAAAAAAAACTCGGTCAGACCGTTTTATAAATATATTTTTTGTAAAAATAAAATTAAAAAATAAAACCGATTTTTTTTTTGTTTTTTTTTGTTTTGTTTCATCCGATCAAAACTGACATTTTCGTAGTAGTGAGAATTGAACAAGTTGCATGATTTTTTAAGGACATTTTTCTTCATGCACACGCCATTTTTATTAAAAAAAAAAAAAAAAAAAATCATCTTAGTTGGCACTCGTATGACCCAGGATTAAAATGATGGGATTAAAAAAATGGCCCATATAAATATATATAAATATATATAATAACTAATATATATATAAATATCATATAATACTAGATATATATATATATAGATATAATATATATATATATATATATTATACTATATATATATATATTATATATATATATATAGTAATATATATATATATATGATATATATATACTGTAATATACAAACACGCAGTATGACCAACAAAGTACAAAAAATTAGTTTTACAATATTCTGTGTATTTTGAAAACAAGAAGCATTAATATATATAATTATGATATACTATATATATATATATATATATATTATATATATAATATCAGTATATATATATATATATATATATATATATATATAGTATTAATTAGGAATATAATTTTTTGTGAATACAAGTATGTATAATATATATTGTATACTATATATATATATAATTACTATATTAATTAAAAAAAATTTATATATAGTATATATATATATATATAATATATTATATAGTAAATACTATTATTACTATATATATATATATTATTCTATATATATATATATATTATATAAATATATAATATATATTATATATATAATATATATTATAATATATATCTATAAATATAGATATATATAATATATATATAAATATTATATATATATATATATATAATATACATATATCATATATAAATATATATATATAATATTATATATATATTATATATATATATATATATATATATATATATATATATATAGTGATGGACATGACCGTCAACGTCATCGTCATCGGCAAAAATCGGCGTATTTTTATTTTCATCGTCATCGTCATCGTCATCGTCAAATTTCGCTTGCGATTATTTTGCCGATTAATTGACCAAATATTAAGAATTTTGGATAATATTAAAAACTCAAATAATATATATATATTATATATTATATATATACTATATATTATATACTATATATAAAGTATATATATTATATATACTTATATATTATATTTATATTACTATATTATATAGTATATATATTATAATCTATATATATATATATCCCATTTTGATTAAGGTATGTAATGACATTCCAGTGCCTAATGGTTCGCCCTTTCTCGTTCTGCGTCATATCCACACTCTTCTCCAGACCTCTTAGAGACTGACCATCTTTTATCCACATATCATTACACATACTTATATCCTCACCACCTCCTCTTATTTGCCGCTGTATCTATCCTTATATTCCTATTGTGTGTGGGGAAAAAAATTGCCGAGATCGTATGTCCTGCGTGTCGTAGAGGCAACTAAGTGATGGTGGTATTGGGTTTGGCTGGCCACTACACTTATCTTTGGCCGGAAAGCTAATGCAATGGCTCAGAGAAGGTCGTGATCGCCGTCATCGGTGTCCTATCTTTCGGCGAAAATGTATGATCGTATGGATACCTGGAATGTAAAGAGGAGATGAGGAGAGAGGTGATGGATGTATTTAGAAAGGGCAAATTTGCTTTGCTAGCTGTGACTGAAACAAAGATTGAAGGAAACGGTGAAACTGAGTGGTGTGGTGTGAAATGTGTTTGTGTTGGGGTTGAAGGAATGAGAGGGGGATAGAAAGATTTGCAATTCTTATGAGTGACTTGTGGTAGAGACCTATGGTAGATTTTTGTGTGTGTTAGAGTACTAGAATTCTAAGGTTAAATTTTAAGTTTGAAAAGGTAAAAGTATGGGTGGTTGCGACATATGGTCCATCTGAGAGTAATGTTTGGAAGAGGTGCAAATTTCTGGGATATATCTGAATGAAATGTTTTGGATGGGGTGAGTAGGGGATTAAGTTCATTTGCCATCTGCCCACCTAAAGATTTTTTTTTACAGTTGTCACCACACTCACAGTCAGAGCCCTATCAAGGAGGGGGTGTAGTAAGCTCAAATAGTTGTTCACCCTCTAGCTCAAATTACGCAGATGAAGCACAGACGTAGGCTTTAAAGTGAGGAAGATTAATTTACAGGACATACAGAAGATGAAAAAGAAATTCCACAGAACAGCAGAGGTGGCGGAAGGGAGGACAGGCAACCACAGCGAACTAGCATGGAGTTTACAATATCAACACATATCAACACAGATACAGCACACCTTGTGCAGCGAGGGCGTCGTAAAGGTGGTGGTAGTACGCAATAATAAGTTTTCGCATCGAGCACTTGCCGCTGGTGCCTATAGAACTAGAGATAAAGCACCAAAAGAACGAGTTTAAAGCTTTTGGCCTTTGACTCGACCCTTTTCAAAAGCCGGGTGAAGGCGCAGAGCCCCCC
>JABUQX010021943.1:10000-20734 GCA_015478945.1 Trachelipus rathkii
GATAATTAAATTAAAGAAAATCAAAAATATATATACTATATATATATATATTATTATATATATATAAGTATATAGTATATATATATTATATATATATAGTTATATACTATATTATACTATATACTATATAAGAGAATGATGACGTCCACAGTTCGGCCAATCACAAAGCAGGATTCATTTGTCCCTCGATTTATGGGTTTTTAGAGACATCGTTTAAAACTTCAAATTTTGTCCATATAGCTAATGGTACACCTTCTAAGAACCCGAGGTTACGTAGCCTTTGCACTCCCCATAGATATACCACGACCCGCAAAGTTGTTTTGCTTGGTTCGGAAAAAAATATAAGTTTATATATATATATAATTTATATATATATATATTTATATTATATATATATATATATATATATATATATATATATATATATATATATATATATAATATATACGCCTATAGTTTATATATATATATATATATATTATATATATTGTGGATGTTCCACAAGGATTGAAGAAATTACACACACAGAAGTCTAACCAAACCACTGGCTTATGAAATAAAATATACTGGACCACAGTAAACACCAAGGCTCTGAAAGCCACATCTGAGCACAAAGTAAAAAGAAGTAAAAAACTTGACCGGCAATACACACTGGAGATCACAAAATAAAAATGTCAGAGCAGCACTTGAAGAAATCAGAGCAAGACGAACAGTTCACGATGAATGCAAAAACGAAGTGGAAGGAGAAAACATGAGTCTAAACAATTTATACTCGGCGGAAACGACTTATGCATTGAAATAGGATGAAAAGAGAATTCTAAAACAAAAGTTACATAAGCACGTCGGCAAGTTTGGGAATAAAAGAGAACAAGTCAGAACAAAGCTTGCTCGCGCAAGCTATATTACCCCTTCCCCCCCCCGCCAGGAACGGAGTGGTTACCGTATAAAACGGACAACAGGACGACCAGAACGGGACGTGGGATAAGGAAGAGCAGCACGAGGAGTAGGCAGGGTAGGCGAGGAAGTCGGCGAAGGAGGAGGGGGAGGACTGTGAGAAGGAAGAGTAGGTAGAGGAGCTGACGAAGGAGTGGGAGGAACAGCAGGTTGCGAAGGAGTGGAGGAAGGAGCCAAAGGAGTGGTGGTTGGTTGTTGCAAGCGAAGAGGAGCAGGAAGGATGAGCGGAGGTGGTGGAGCAATGTCAACTGAAGTGTCGGGATCAGAATCCAAGAAGGCTGGCTTGATCCTATTCAATTGATGCATTTTCCACTTTGAAACCCTTTTGAAGAGAGAAGAACTTGCGATATCGTTGGGGCACACGAAAAGGACCATCATATCGGGCCTGGAGGGGGCCGCGATGAGAATCGTGACGAACCAAAACGTGAGAACAAGAATCGAGTTCGGAAGGGATGTAAGTTGCACGACGAGTCTGACGAGGTAGGGAAGGCTTCCAAGAATCAGCACATTGACGAAGACGGGCAAGAAAGGTATGATGATCTGAAGTAGTTGGTGAAGGAAGGATGAATTCAACTGAGATACGGATGAAAGAACCGTACACAAGTTCAGCGGATAAACACTGCAAGTCTTCTTTATACGAAGTCCGAATGCCGAGGAGGAAGAGTGGGAGAGTTTCGGACCAATTGTCAGGATTACCATGAGCCATTAAGGAAGATTTCAATTGTCGGTGAAACCGTTCTATCATTCCTTGGGACTAAGGGTGGTAACTGCAGGAGCGAAGGCGTTTGGAACCTAGAAGAAACATGAGGTCTTTCTATAAAAAGGACTCGAGCTAAAATCTCCGATCCATGGACACCGTAGAAGGAGTACCGAATCTCGAAATTCAGTGGTACAGAAAGGCCTGGGAGATGAACTTTCCTGAGGTGTCCTGTAGAGGGATGGCTTCGACCCAGCGGGTGTAGCGGTCGATACAAGTTAAGATGTGGGTATAACCGTTGGAAGGAGGCAAAGGACCAACAAAGTCGGTGTGGACTTGGTCAAAGCGTTGACTGGGAGGAAGAAACTGCTCGACAGGAGCGCTAGTGTTCCTGTGAACTTTCGAACATTGTCAACAACGAAGTGGGAGGAAAAAAACGTGAGTCTAAACAATTTATACTCGGCGGAAGCGACTTATGCATCAAAATAGGATAAAAAGAGAATTCTAAAACAAAAGTTACATAAGTACGTCGGCTAGATCGGGAATAAAAGAAGAAACAAGTCAAACAAAGTTTGCTCGCGAAGCTATAATATTATATATATATATATTATATATATATTATATATATATATATATATATATATATATATATATATATTATATATATAATATATTATATATTATTATATATATATTATATATATATTATCTATAATATATATAATATACATATAATATATATATATCTATTTATATATATATATATATATAATATATATATATTTATATACTATGATATATATAAGTAAAATATACTATCCAAAATATATATATATATATATATATATATATATATACTATCGATATGATTCGGCTTAGGCATCTACTCGGCAATCGACACATGAATCCGAAGCGAGGGTGGAACCGGTGTGAGATGCGGTGCTGCATTATCAAACATTCGCTTAATAATCCTTTATTGATGTCAATGTATATATTTTCGGCCTTATAGAACTCGAATGTGATAGTTTCAAGTTCCTTTAAGTTTCAAGATTGCCTGTGCCTGTTGCACAAAGGATGGATCTTAGCACAATGAACTTATTAATTATACGGCCACTATTAATTGATAATTTCTTAGATGGTTACCCTAGTAACCAAATGTTGCACAAAATATGAATGTAATCACAACGAGCTTATTAAATATACGGCCCCTCTCTAACTATCTATCGTTCCGCATATCTTTCATAATACATTGTCTATCTTGTCGTAGCCAAACCCACCCAGGGATAACATTCCAACATAGCACTAACGTAATATGACTTAACATACTATTTTGGCGCGTATAACTTATTAATTACGGTATTCTCTCTCTCTCTCTCTCTCTCTCTCTCTCTCTCTCTCTCTCTCTCTCTCTCTCTCTCTCTCTCTCTCTCTCTCTCTCTCTCTCTCTTGTTTATTGTTATTTATTATTCACACACACATAAACATACACACATACACAAGCACACAAACACATTAATTATAGAAGCACTTTACTGAATATATTATCTAGCCAAACTTTACTGCCAATTTACTATAAACTCATGCATCTGTGTTCCGTGTTCATAACAAATATCTTCAATAAATCCTGGTCTTTTAACTATATCCCTCCATACTGAAAAAAAATTATCATACCCAAAATAAAACCCTGAAAAGATCCCAACCTGTTTTCTTCATATCGACCCATATCCCTCCTCTCCTCCTTGTACAAACCAATGGAGAAGATCATACTCACCAAAATCGAAAACAATTTTCACTCCCCAAATCACCAAAATGGCTTTAAAAAATCCCATTCCACCTCAACAGCCCTAACAAATATCACACAAACCATCTTTAACGGGTTGAACAGGACACCATCCTATAGAACAATACTCCAGGCAATTGACATCAGTAAAGCATTCGACACGGTACCTAGACACATACTCATTCAAAAAAAATTAAATTCACCCATCCATAACAATTACAAAAAATGGCTATCTAATTTTATATTTGGACGCACTGCTCAGGTATCCAGCAAACATCCAATTTTTAAAACTGTAAAACTAAGAAATGGAGTTCCCCAGGGAGCCATACTATCTCCATTAATGTTTACCCTCTTTACAGCTGATATCCCTATCCCCCAAACTCCCAATTTAAAACTAATAACCTATGCAGATGACATAACCATACCCATATCAGACCCCTCAGTACCCACTGATATAAATCTCTCTCAGAATTACCTAAATCACCTAGAAGCTTGGTTATCTTGCAACAGAATGTCGGCATCTGCGACTATAACCTTGATCACCACAGACAGACACCAATCATCCCTTCTCCCTCAAGTAACCCTAAATAACTCTTTCATCGCTCTAAACAAAACACCTAAAATTCTTGGAATAACCTTTGACAGCCACTTCACCTATACACCTCACATTCAAAACACAAAAAGTACAGCAAACAGAAAATTAAATGTCCTTCGAACATTGTCCCAACACAGCTTCAGTAACGAAACAACCACATTATCAACTACATAAAAATAATTCTCAAGAACCACAATCAACCATGGATCAACAGTCTGGTATCCTCTAACCTCATCTACTAATAGAATTAAAATACAAAGAATACAAGATACTGTCCTACGAACAATCGCATGTTGTCTAAAAACCACCCTTACCCAACACCCGCATTAGGAAACAAAAATTTTCCCCGTTCACGATAGTCATGAAATGATCGGAACACAATTCTACGCCAAGACAGTTAACACTACCCACCCATACAATAACTACCTTAAAGAACACACTTTACATTATTTAAGATCCCTCCCTCTTCTGCTGCCTTCTACTACGGCGAACTCTTTAGAAACATTCCACCTTTTCCCAAATAACTCATCTCTCTCAAAGCAGATCCATATACACCTACACAGCGATACCTTCACAACGGCCACCAAATCACCTCATAAACTCCCTCCCTCCAACGAAATATTCCCAAATCAAAACACACACACTCATGAAAGATGCAAATCTCACTTTCTAGACTAAGATCTGGGCATTGACCCGTACCTCCAGGAAAACAAATATAGATTTTGACCTCGAAACACTCCCTCCCTACTCTGTCGTAGATGCTATTCTATTAAGAAGCAGAAACTGTAGAACACCTTCTGCTGAGGTGCCCCCCCATCCGCTCCCCACAGAATAAAATATTAAATCACCTCCCTGAGACCTGAGAGACCTGTGGCTCCGCCCGGTGGAGGTTGTCGGGTTTCTGGAGATGACATGGACTCCCCAAATAAGAGGAGTCCAGGGACAATAATATATATATATATATATATACCTACTAACCATAATAATCTTTATATTATATATATATATATATATTATATATTATATATATATATATATATCTATATATATATATATATATATATATATTATATATATAATTGTACCATGAGAAAACCCATACTCAAAATGATTATGAAAAAGTAACAATCTTTCCCTGATAAATCATAAGAAAATTTTGCGAAGAATAATAGTTGCGTTCCTGCGCAGTTACTGAAATTATGGATTAATAATTTCGCATAATATTATGAATGACGTCATAACATGCAGCACACATTGCCAAACACAATTTTTGTATTACAAATAAAAAATATTCTCAGAGTCAGCGTTCATTAAAGATGGGATAGGCAACCAAGGCCTAGCCTACCCTCGGAAGTTATAACAGCCTTGCGTTTCCAGAAGCCCGAGTGCAGCCGTGTGCAAAATCGACTCGGAAACGCTTCGAATTGAAAAAAATTACATTAACCAATCAGAGAACAGAAAATTTGAGTACCTGGAAACGGCCGAGCGCGCCTGTCGGATCAGCTGACAATTGTAAACAATACTTTTATACTTATATTTATCTATTTTATGAAATGATACGATATATTTAGTATCCTTAAATATAAAATGTTAACTCAAAAATATTAAAAACTTTGGGAAGCATTCGACACATGTTTTGTTAGAGAATTTGTTTGTAAACTAAAGTATCCTTCGCAGCCCGCCCGTTTACTAATTACCGGAAATCGAGGATTTTAACAACGGGCGCCTGACGTGCCGTTTTTACATGACGTGAAGTGCGCAACGGGCGCTGAAAACGTGCATATGGCGCCTGCGTGCCGCCCGGGCTGCAGTCGGGCTTCTGAACGCCGTACATTCTCATAGTCGTGTGACGTAATTGTTCTGATATGACGTCACTCTGTTCTGATGTTACGTCATTATTCTAATGACGTCACCAGGCTTCATCATTTGGTCGAAAAACGTTATAAAATAATTGCTTAAGATTTTGAGCTATAAATAATTTATTTGCCCGCATGAACGCGGCTAATATAATTGCTCGCATTTCGGGTGGTGGGTGGTCATAAGGGCCCTTTGTACCTTTCTACATGATTTTGCATTGCATAACAAAAAATAAATTATTTTAATAAACTATATTGTAAGAATCAAATTAACTAGATCAATGCAGGTTGGACAAAAATAAAGTTTCGGTCCAACCCCCACAATATATATATATATATATATATATACTATATATATATATATATATATATATATATTATATATATAATATATATATATATATATATATATATATATTATATTATATATATTATTATAATATATATATATATATATATATATACACCATATATACTATATATATAATATATATTATATATATATAATTATATATATATTATATATATATATATATATATATATAATATATATTATATATATATATATATATATATATATATATATATATATATATATATATATATATATTATATATAAATATATATAATTTTGTATATGTATATAACCCTATATATATAAAATATTATATATATATAGGTCATATATTATATATATTAAAGGTGGCTGAATTTAGAACAAGAAGTCAGGTGTCCTAGTACCTGGCTTTTGATGTAAAAAACACATTTATGACAAAAAAAAAACAGTGGTAGTCATTTATAGTCGTCCCACTTGACCTTAAGTTCAAAAGGTTAAAAAATCTAATATTTTATCGGATTAATGGTACAAAAATGTCCATAACGTTTTTACTATTCATGCTAAAAACATGATCTTTATATCAAATAATGCAGAATATAATTTTAAACAAATGTTATTGAATAAATTTTTCTTGTAAAGCTAATAGGTTTCCTTGTATTTCCAAAAAAAACTTATTTTTACTGAAAATTTAAAAAAAAAATTGTATGTCAAAATGTGACAACTTTAATATCAGTTTGCTTATTTTTTCAGAGCTTTTTATTATTATTAGTTGGAAATTTAATATACAAATATGTGTACAAGAACATTATGGTAGGTTAAATTTCTAAATTAAATGAATGTGGTAAACTTTCCTAAGATTTCCACAGGAAAGACGGCATTTAAAGCAGGTATTGGAAAGAATGCCTTTTTTTCAAAGAGTATAGAACAGAAGATGTTCAAAGAGAAGTTAGTGAAGAGCTTTATAATTTATGGTTAAAGTATAATGTTTACTCATATCTGCAAATGCTATTCAAATGAGATTAAATAATCACCTAAAAGAGTTTTCAAGACTTCTGAATTATGATAAGAAAAAACAAGGTCCTAAATTTAGGACGCTTCAAAGTTTATAGAAGATTCAAACAAATTATTTGACATATTTCAAAAAGACCATAAAATTCTAGCAGCTGCAGAAAGAAAATATTTGCTAAAAATGACAGAAGATGATCCTAAGTTTTATGAGGTGAGTAACTGAGTATGTTAAATGGAAACTACCTACCTATTTTAATTTTATAACTTATAGATATTGGTAAAATACATTTAATTAAAGTATCAAATAATGATAAAGTAATCAAAATATTGTTTTAATTTAAATAACATTTCGCATGCAATTTCTTATAAAGAATGAAATCTATCATAGTCTTAGTCAATAATGGTAATCAAATTTTGATGCTTTCATTAATTGCAAAAAAATTTAATTTTAATAAGGAGGATCCAGAAAACTGAATTTATGGATCTTTTTTTTTACATTACCAAAGAACTGTCAGAAGGGACTACTGTACTTCAAAACCAGTTCCTTTAACAACTTCTGAAATTAAATTTAAGAAAAGAAACATCCAAGAAATTGAAAGTGCAAAGAAATCCAAAAAAAACTGATTACCTAGAGTCAAAACCAAGTTGTTCTTATCAACTTTATCCGGGAACTGATCATTAAAGCCTCATTTCAGAATCAGCATCTGAGGAAAACATTCAGCAGTCCTATGTTGAAATGCTTGCAACATCTTCAACCAAGATTCTGATCCTGATTATATTGCAGATGGTCTAAGTTGATCAACAAAACAGAAGGGAACTCGAAAATTAGCCGAAGCTTGTGACAGGTAAATGCAAATTATGATATCAAATAATATCTAAATAAATCTACATATTGTGTAGCTGATCAGTAACATTTCAAAGTATTATATCTAATATAAATCTTTTTTCAGGTTTCAAATAAGTGATAGGGCTGGTGCAGCAATCGCTTCTTCTGTATTAGTAGACTTTGGCTTAATAACAAGAGATAAAATGCAAAATGTTATTGATAAGTAAGTACCTAGATTTTGGAACTACCTACCATATACAATACATTATACAATATAAACATTTAAAACCAATACTGATTACTTACATTATTCACTAAGCATGATTTTTGTGAAAACTAATTTGATTTACCTACTAACAAACCAAAACTTTTCAGAAATAAGTTAAGAAGAGGAAGAAATAAATTAAGAAAAGAAAGGCAGAAAGAAGAAGAAAAAGTGTTGATAACATAACTGGCATTGGTTTCTATGGAAGAAGAGATACAACTCTTCTAATATCTGAAGTGAATGGCAAATAATACACGTCTACAATACTGGAAGACCATTACGTACATGGCGAGCCAGGTAATAAAATTTAAATGTATTAGACCTGTACATTGTTAATTTAAATGGTAGGTGTTTATTTAAATATTTTCTGTGAAATTAATTCACAACTTTGCAAACTTAATTTGTTAATTAACAAGTTATTCATTTTTACAGACGACTTCTACTTGACCATTTTCACCAGAGAGCGGAAAAGGAATTGATATCGCCCATGGAATCCATAAGAGAGTTTGTGGTACGGAATTGGAAAATGGATTATCTCTGGTGAAGACAGATGGAACAAATGTGAATACTGGTCATAGAAATGGTTCAAAAGATATTTAGAGATGTTTCTTGAAAAACCATTACACCTTATATCTGTCTTCTGCATCTAAATGAGCTACGATTGAGGCATGTTTCTAATGGAACTGGATGGCACACACGAAGGTCCCGATAAGTTGTAGGCCCAAATGGCATCGAAACTAAATGGAAACGTGTCTGAATGGGAAGTGGTAAAATTTAAACCAATACCATGTAATGGATTTATTTTACTAGATAATGAACATTTAGACAGTCTCTCAACTGACCAGTACTATGCCTATCGCATTTGCTGCAGCATAATAACTGTTGATGTGGATGACGATTTGGCATTTTTAGAAGTGGCCAATAATCATTCTCGTTGGCTACATTGGCTTGCAGAAATTCTCCGTTACTATGCATCTTTATGAAACCAAGTAAGAACTTGAAAATATTGCAGAATAAAAATAATAAAAAATTGACTGATGGAGCTGGAAACTTATTTCATTTGATTCAAAGAGTCAATAAGTTTTCAGATAAAAATGTAAGGGAGATTTGCTACAAATATTAAACACCATAAGTATCTTCGCAATGTGAAAAATATTTTAGTAACAATGTTAGCTGATGAAGAAGAGGAAGTTAGGGTAAGATTGGTTGATAAATTGCCTAAAATTTAAATCTTGTCGAAAACCAACTTGCGAAGATGATTTTGAAGGTGGGGTGGTTAGTGAAAGTGAAGATGAACCTGAAGAAGATGATGAGACTAAATATGCTCCCATGAATAAAGGTGTCAGGACATTTTTAAAGCCAAAAATAAATTTCAACGCATCAAGTTACCACAAGATGACCCCAATTTCACAATGGGAAACAATTCCACCCATTTTAAATGCAATGTCAGAAGCGGAAATCAAAAATTTAATTTATAACCCTTTAAAATTAAGACGCGATTGCCATAGTCAAAATGTGGAAAGGCATATAAAGCTAGTTACTGAGGCTTCTTTAGCAGTAGTCGGTTATGATCGTAGGGATAGATTAATTAGAAACAAAATTAGATCCCGAAAATTGATGAAAACGTTTGTCTCAAAAAGTCATTTTAAATTCTAGATTAAGTATTTATCTAAAGTATATGTTTAAATTTAGGTTATTCTGTACTAAATAACTAATACGTATAGTACTTAATAAATAGGTAGAAACAAATATTTGGATATTCTTATGAAGTTTTCTCTAATAAATAGACAAAAATTTGGAAAAAAAAATTATTTTGTATACAACTTTTAAACTAATAAATAGACAAAAATTTGGAAAAAAAAATTATTTTGTATACAACTTTTAAACTATTACCTCAACAAAATATTTTTATTCAATTAAATGTGTTTAAAATTTAATTCTGAATCATTTGGTACCTAAATCATGCATGTAGTATGAATAGTAAAAAAGTTACAATTATTTTTGTATCATTAACCCAAGAAAATTCCAGATTTCTTAAATTTTTGAACTTAAGGTCAAGTGGGACGTATATATATATGGTTACCACTGATTTTCATCATAAATGTTGTTTTTACATCAAAAGCCAAGTAAACGATGGCTCGATTTCTTATTTGAAATTTTTTTTATTATTTTCCGAAATTATAAATATATATAAAATAATAATAATATATATATATATATATACTTATCATATAATATATATAATATATATATAATATAATATATAATATATATATATATATATTTTTATATTATTATCATATTATATTTATATATATATATATAATATATATACATATATATATATAAGCGAGTTATAGTTTTCAGCTTTTTAACAAACGATGGTTTGAAGTTCCATATATACTATATGTATTTA
>JABUQX010021944.1:0-40520 GCA_015478945.1 Trachelipus rathkii
AAAGATTTTTTACAAAAATTTGGAAAACAATTAAATGATTTTATTAATAAAAGCGTCAATTTTTTGACATGATGTTTGTAGGACAACTTTCTAAGTTGTATTATTTTTAACTTGGTTATATAATATAAGGTTAAAATAATGGTTTATATAAATAAATATCGTACTTTGAATCATACTTGTGTCATTTTGCATGTAACGAATTATAAACAGGAGGCGATCGATCTATTCTAACTAATCGTAGACTCAGAATTTTAAAGTCATGTGATACATAAGCTTGTTTTTTAAAATTATATCACAACAAATTATTAAGATTAGCTCTAATATAGCTGAAAATAACTGACAACATACTTAATCAATTAACCCTAGAAACAAGAACATATAAATCTTTCTGTACACAAACTTTGGCCTATTTGTGTTTAGTGTTCACATTGTCTTGTTGCCGAATTTGTTTTGGGAGAGTGTGCGTAATATATTATTTAATTTTTGTGTGTAACAACGCGAAATATAACTATCTACCCCAAACCATAATGTGGTAACATAATTTTATAATAATCTAATCCCAGCTTGAATAAAAATATCAATAATTGAATCATTTTTTGATAAATAAATAATACTATAAATATCCCACTTAAAATGCTTGAGATATGCCCAAAATTTTGGAAGTTTACAAGCGTATATATTATATATAATATATATATATAAAATATATATTATATATATAAATATAATATAATATTAATATCAATCAATATAATACATATATATATATGTAAAATCAGTTGGCGACTCAATCATTATTGTATCGTGGCACCTCTCTCTCTCCTCTCTCGTCCATCTCTCTCTTCTTCATATACTATATATTATATTTACTTATATAATATATATTATAATAATAATATATACTATAGTAATATATATATATACTATAGTATAGTATACTACGTATTATATTATAAGTATAAAACTGTAAAAGCTTCAGCCCACACGGAACGGAGCTCGGATCAAAAAAAATTTATCCAGTGCCTCTATTGATACAATAATAGCAATGTTACTTAGGTGTAAATGAAATTTTGTCCCTGCCCCTGATCCCTAACCTACTAACCTACTAACCAGAAATATATAATTTCGCCCTAGAACAGGTAAAAAAAAAATATTTCCATCGACCCTAGAACATCTATCTATGTATCATAGATTCTACCCTCGTAAAAAATTTTTTTTGACTCCGAGTCTTCGTGTGGCGTTAAGATAACTTGCAATATATAAATTTATCTTATATTATATATAATATATAATATCATATATATATAACTATGGACGAAATTATCTCATATATTATATACTATAGTTATATATATATATATATTCATTACATACTTCGTATTGGTCGAGTTCTAGTTGGCACGTGACGACACAAAAGATGTCCGTTAGTCAGCACAATTTTCTGGCAATATTTACGTATTGCAGATTTACAGGCAATATGATGTATTACATGCCTACTCAATATCACACATATCAACCATTGCAGCCAACACAGCTAACAGAACGTCTAATTAAACAAACAATAACCTTCTCTCATGACTCCGCATTCTGAAAAAAAAAGCCCCAGCCGGAAATCCCCTGGCACAACAACGACAACACCACACACAGCAGGCGAACCCAACTTCCTTTAACGTGGCCTAAGGCATTCGATCTTAGTCACGATGAAGCAGGGCCTAATCCAGGTCTTACAATTATCCTGAATCCTTCACTTAGTCAGCAAACCATACAAAATCTTTCCTCTGACTAATTAACATCAGATCAGAGGCTTGGATATAAAAATAAATAAATAAAATATAAACTAAATAAATAAAATACATCATATATATTATATAATTAATTATAATATATAATTATATAGTATTATATATTCTATAAATATATTATATTAATATATATAATATATTATATATATATACTATTTATCTATATAATGTGCAGCCTCTAGAAGAGCCACAATCTCTATCCTCAAAACTACATGCAACTACCTGGGCAGTAGGAATGACATTGCTGGATATGCTGGTCCATTTAGTGCGAATATGAAAAAAAAAAAAAAAAAAAAAAATATATAAAAATAATTATATTCAAAACTACAATAGCTACAGCAAAAAGAATACATTTTTGATCCTGGTAAATTTTACTTAGGAAAATGTAAGCAAAAAATAAAAAAATTAAAAAAACCTAATATTATGAATTAATAATAATATATATATAGCAATAGTCCGCTTAAGGGTAATCTCGTAAATATAAAATAGACTTCTATTAACTTTGCCTTTTTTTTACTAAAGAATAACCCCCCCAAGGGTATACCCCACCAATGGCAGGAGTCGGGTCTCTCGGCCTCGGGAATACGGGTAGGCTACATCCCCCCTCCTGGGAGCGTCTCCGGAAACCGCTCTTTGGTATTTGTTTGCCGGGGGTCGTCCTACGTCCCTACAACCCGGGTCTGGTAAACTCCCCCTGTGTTCCCGTCGCGTCGAGCCCTTATATTGCCGTTAATCTCCCTTTCAAAATAATACATCACTTAATGATTATATATATAACTATAAGTACATCTATATATATATACCCAAAAAAGTTACAAAAAAATAGCAATCTTTATTATTCATGATTTTTTTATTTTATTTTTTTTACATTTTCCTATCTAAAATTTTTACAAGGATTCCAACAAAAATGTATTTCATTTCCCCGTAGCTTTTGTAGTTTTCAGAGAGTGTGTGTGTAGCATTTCCTCTGTCATCTTTGTAATATATTCTTGCCAATTGTACAGCTATTGTCCTATTTCGAATAACTACTCTACAGCTATTGTAGTATTTTGTCTAAATATTCTACTTCTTACTATAGGTCTGGCCTTTTAAATATTTATAATTATATACTATATATATCATATATATTATATATGATATTTATTATATATATATACTATATATTATACTTATTAATATATATATATATACTATATTATATATACTATTAAGGCGATGACTGCCGAATTTCGGTAAGTATTTCGTATTTCCGCCCTTATTTTCGGCCAAATACCCGAATATCGTATTCGGACTTTTTCGCGAACTATTCGGCGCGAATATTGAGCTTTATAATACAATAAATTACATCACAATAAACAGCGGTACAACGTTATTTCTATTTAAATTTAATTTAATTACTTTTTCCCAAAAAATTAAAAATATATGACAAATAGGAAATAGCCAATATGGCAAATTTGTTTGGTGATTTCCGATTGTATAAGTGCTTGGATATTTTTTACAAATATTCCAAAAATAGAATATCTTTTAGTGTACGGAACATGGATCCAAACAATGTAGCTTGGGTATAGGGAAGTGGCTTACTATCATTTCATGTTTATATCAGTGTGTGCACTATGCATGTCACATTTCAAATAGGTCGATATTCTGTTTAAAAGATATTTATTTTATTTGCATAAGCCTATTCCTCGTGTCATTCTTCATAATTCACGCAACGGTCAGGTGCAAGCTTAAAACTTTAAACGATGCAGGCTGAATGTCAAACAGCATAAATTGAGTCAAGATGTTTCTACACGCTGGATTAATAAACTTATGAAATGCTTAAGTTGATTTGTAAACAAAAAGTTCCCCTAATCATATACCTGCTGATGCAATCAGAAAATGTTGACTGATTTTCAGACCAAAATTAATTTAATTTACTTTATGGGATTGACAACATCCCTATAACAAGCATTATAACTGTTGAAGTAACAGTCCGCCCAAGTGATCCTATTCCATTTTAGCTAATTAAAATTCTATTTTTAAATGAATTTAAATTAAACAGCAATAAGCTTCATGGAATAATTACACTGCGTGTGAAGAGCTTAAATAGTAGATAAATAAAGACTTTCTAATTTCTTGCTGATAAATCTTTGTGTGGAGCTATACTTTCTAGAATATGCGATTCAAGCTTTTTCAACATGAATCAGAATGAATAGTATAAAAATATGATCGTTGAGAGCATGGAAATGAAATGCATTGAATTAGCTCATGACTAATTCTGCTGACGATGATTCCGTAGTGGGGAAAGTAAGCTAAATTTCATTTCCTTTTTTAATGAGATTTTTAAAGAAATTGTGCTTCAATCGTTGCAATAACAGAAAAAAAATTGAGAGTGAAATAAAGTAGTCCCCATTCTTCTGAAGTGATTATGTCAGTAAAAGTAATAAGCTACAATCCGTAATTACATCAAGAAATAACAAATATATAATGTTTTGCCTACTCTTGACCATAATGACAATGATATTCCCTCATTGGCTGGATAAACCTGGCAATCAGTTTAATGAATTGGAAACACTAGCAAAGAAATACATTTCAAGCTCCACCTGTCATAGTCAAAGTGAAAGATATTTGACAGGTGGGATGGTGAATATTTATGTAAGCATCAAGAAATTTAGTATCCCTGAAATGGAGAACTGCTAATGTTTCTGTCATTTTAACCTTAGATGCTTATTCAATTAAGTTTAGTTTAATATCTTTACCTCTGTAAACTTTTCAATTTCTTTTAATTTTTTTAATATGAATGGTTTGCTATAGATAAGAATATAGTTATTTACTTTTGTTTATTACTTTGTATATTAACACTGGTAAACATGATTTCTTGGACGGGGTTTCGCATTGATTATTGATTGCTGATTCCATAAAATTAATGCGTTTTTGCATATCTTATCGCATTTGTGAGATATTGGGTGTGTAACACAGATTTGTAATTTTTTATGATATTAACCTTTTTCAAGAGGTCTATCACAATTATTGGATATATTATATATATATTATTATATAGTATTATATATATATATTATATATATAATATTAATATATATAATATATATGTTAATTTTAAGTATTATATATAATTATAGTATTATGATATATATATATATATTTATATTATATATATTATATTATATAATATTAGCTATATATATATTATATATAATATATATTATATATAAATATATTCGGATTATCTGAAAGGCGAGTAGCAAACAAATCGCATGATATGATATATTCTTTGATAATATATTGATTCTATAATATAATATGAATATAAGAGTAATTATGAAGATATGAAATGTAATTAGATAAATGGTTTAGTTAATGTAAACATATCTACATGGTAGTACTCTCTCTTCTCGCTTGTCGATTTAATCTTTGTGCTGATAGCGATTCTGCATATCCTATCAAACTTCAACAATCAGTCGCTCCTATCATATTGCTATCTCATTGCCCCGGTACACTTCTTCATGACTTTAGATATTGATGGACGCGTTCACTTCCTGATCTCACTTAAAATCGCCTAGTATATCCCGTAAATTTCTTAGGGTGAGACTTAAGTAGTGCAACATTATACTCATTTATATACACTCATGAGAGAATACTGTCTAGCAGTTCTTACATGCTAGTGGGTTCTCGGCTTTCCCTGTATCCTCAGAAATTCTGTGCTACATCTAAATAGCATATCCTATCTCTTGCTTCCTCTAGAACATCATTGTGTAGCAAAGGCAGTCTCACGGAGTGATTGTGCCCGTTATTTGTGGTTCCTCATAATATCCCAGCTTTATTCTTATCGTACTTCAGACCGAAAACGTTTGAGCATATATAGTCGAAAATTCACCATCATGGTCCGTGCTTTCAAAATTTGTTTCAGTCAACCAAGTTTTATGGTATGTGGAGGTAAATGATTTTTCTCTCTGTACAAGCGGTTCACGTACGATGTTCTGTCACCTGGCGTCAAGGGGTTTCCCTCGGTGGCCTTTCTCTTTTGGTCCAGTGATCTTTGCCGCTGCGGCTGTCCCAATAGGCAAGGAACAGGGATATTCGGGAATCTGCTGGATACAAGCAAATATGTTTGACCATTCTGAGGTGACCGTATTTTACCATCCTGTACTGAATTGTAACCTTCTCAAAACTGTCTTGATTCTTCATACATCTCCCATCCGTCACTTTATACCCTAACTTGGCATCGTAAACAAATCCTGTTGCCGTTTTAACAACACATGCACTATTAAAACTTGCTCTTGGAAGTGTTCAATGTCCAACCATTCGCTGATCATCTCCTTGCACTCGTATGCTGGGAGTCTCCAATAGCGGTAGTAGTGCTGCAACTTCACTGCAATACACAAGGTTATTATCTACTGGAAGAGCCTCAGCAGTTCTGCTTCTCTGTTACGATAAAATGTTACTTTTTGGCATGGTCCAGTGTTTCATTTCATGCACTTCGAACCAACTCAAGAACAACTTCGTCAATTACACTCTTCATACAAATCTTCAGTTACACCCTGGGTGAACATGACGGACCATCACTGTAATTTAAGATGATGATAACATAATCTCAGGTCAATCTGCACCATACATGTATAAGACGTACGTATAGTTACACAATGCTTCCCGAATATCGACTGCAGTAAACTTGCTGCTGTAAAAATATGCGGAAGGTACGGTCTATACAGCCTACGTTGTGCGCACACACATGAATTTTGTCATTCTAGGGAATATGCAAAAATAGGATCCATGATTGACGAAACGGATGTAGTACAGAGATCCGAGAATATAATGAGAAAGCGACGTCCGAATACTATATATCTCGCTAACATAAATCATCAAGAAAATTTTATCTTTTTTTTTTGACCAGTGTAAATTTTCTTATTTTCCTAAATAGGATGACAGACACTTGATAATTACTTATTCGGCGATAGCGAATGATTAATTTCGCCTGAATATCGGGTATTTGTCGCGTAAACTTTTAGCCAGATATTCGGATATCGGCTTGTTCCTATCGTGCACATCCTAATAATATATATATATAGATGCAATACAATTGCTTGTTCCTATGATTAACTAATTTTTCTTTATTTTAGTCTTAAATGTTTTCTATTAATATTTCAAGTTACTCTTTTTTTATATATATGTCTATAAGTATTTTAGTAATTTTTTTGTTTATTAATATTTTTTGTTATAAATATTATTTATTATTGTAATTATTCGTTAACATACCATTTATAACATAATTATGTAATAATTTTTATACTGCATTTCCTTCTCACTACTTATGATATCCGCTATTTTTAATGTTAAAGCGTATTTAAATAGCGGCTATTCTTCCTTTGTTTTCATTTTGCATAATCTTAATATATTTATTACTTGAATTTTCATTTATTTGATCAACTTTCGCAAAAAAAATAGAAGATTCAATGCTACATTAATGAAATTTGGAAATAGGATCTTTCTAAAATGTAACGTTCGTGCTGATCACGATTACAGTAATGACTTTAGTGCTAGAGTGCCTCTGATATATATATTATATATAAATTTATCTATATAATATTTATATATATTTTTCAATATAATATTATAATAAAAAAGTATTTATATTTATAATATACCCTTATTTTTTGGGTTAAATATCCACATTTAAATGCACAAATACTACAATCATATCTCAAAAAACTACATGCTTTACAAGGAAAACTGAAATACATTTGTGGACAGCTGGTAAATTTATTGCGGAAACTCAAAAATGCAAAAGAAAAAACATCTAAAACAATACCTTACAGGAATTTAGCAATGCGATATTCATAATCCTTGTTATAAATTTTAGTTAGGAAAATGGTAGAATAAAAAAAAACCACATAAATAAAATAAATAAGTCTAATTCCTTTTTTAAAGAGATAATATAGTATAATATAATATTATTATTTTGTAAATTGTATTACTCGGCAATGTAGGGGCTCGAGCAACTGGGGAACACAGGGGGGGACGTTTTTACATACCTGATCGGGAGGGCGTAGAAACCCCCGAGTACATCTCAAATACAAAGACGCGGAAGTTCGATGACACCTCCTCGGAGGGGTTAGGGGAAGTAAGTCTACTCTAGTCCAGGAAGGCTTGATGAGACCCCGTGTCTTGCCATCGGTGCGGGTATACCCTTTGGGGTATTCTTAGTTAAAAAAAGCAAATTTAATATGAATCGTTATTTATTTTAAACAGTTTAACCAATAAATAGGGTCTCGTAAATAGGCTCTCTATCCTATACTGTATAATTATTAAACAAATTTTTTTAAATTTTTTATTTTTTAAACTTTCTGTCTATAAATTTTACTATCCAAATGTATTCTTTTCCTGTAGCTATTCTCTTTTTTGCTATATAATTTTTTTTTATTATATTTTTTTTTTTACATTTTCCGCTACTAAGATTGGACGAGGCATTCTATCCAGGATGTATTCTTTTTCCCGTAGCTGTGTGCAGTTTTGAGATAATGGATTGAAGATATTTGTGTTTTTATTTAAACTTGATTCCACATATTATATATACTATAAATATATATATATTATATTAGTTATTAAATATATTAATAGTAGTTATATATATTATATTATATTAATATATATATTATATATTATTATATTATATAATTATAGATATATTATATATATATATAGATATAGATTAATATATATATATATAATATATAATAATATATATATATAATATATCATAATATATATAATTATATACATCACTAAAATCACGAGTATGATCATGCATCATTTTAATATAATAATATCTATAATAATAAATAAAATATAATAAGAATTATAATAATTAATCAATAATAATAATATAATATTATAATAATATAATATAGATAATATATAATTATAATATAATTATAATTTATATTATAATAATAATATTAATGTAATAATAATATAATAATATAATAATATAATAATACATTAAATAAACAAAATAATGATAATTATATATAATAATATAATAATAATACAATAATAAATAATAGATAATAAAATATAAAATAATATAAATTAATATATATAATTAATATTATTATTATATATTTTATTATTATTATTTATCATTATTATTATTAATTATTTAATTTAATTATTATTATTTTATTATTATTATTATTATTGTATGTATTATTATTATAATTTAATAATAAATAATAACAATATTAATAGATTTTCTTAATAAAGTATGGTCAACAATAAATTATTTATTATTTCATTATATTTATTATTATATTTTATTATTATTTATTAATTATTATTATTCCTAATTATTTTATTGTAATTATAAAATATTATTATTTATACCTCTCATCTTATTATTTATAATAAAAGTTATATTATGAAATAGAATCATATAAATAAATAATAAATTTTTTACTATATTTCTATAATTAATATTAGTATTAATTTCAAATCTATTATACTATTGTTATTATATTAGTATCAACATTATTATATTAATTTATTATATTATTATTATTATTTATTATATATATTAATATAATAATAATAATAATAAATAATATATAATATATCAATATAATAATAATATATTTATTATTATTATTACATATTATTTTATTATTATTATTATTATTTTATTATATTATTATTATTATTATTATTATTATTATTATTATATTATTATTATTATTATTAATTAATGTCATAAATATATATACTATTATTATTTAAAATACGTTTCACAAGTTTATTAATACCATTATTTAGCAGCTATTAAAATTTATTGTCATACTTTCTTTTATTTGGCTTTGTTTATTTAGCATATAACGAGGAAAATAAAACTTACATTTCTGGAGATATAATACCCATTTCATAATCCTTGTGTTTTCGGGAGTCGGTGAAAAGTCTGTGAGTACGTTGTTTGTAAATCGACTCTGGAATTCGGAGTCGGTGAGTCGGAGAGCGTTGTTATTATAAATCGACTCTGGTATCGAGTCGGATCGAGTTACTTTTTTCTGACTCCACCATCCTGATATATAATATATATATATTATATATATTATATTATTATTATATATTATAGTAGTAATGATAATATAATATTATATCATATATATATTATATAATATATATATATATATACTATTATATATATATGTATATTATGTATAATTATATATATATATATAGTTACATATATCTTACTATATTAATCACTCACTTAATTTCAGTTGCAGGTATTTTTTTCTTTAAAACTTTGTTTTATGTAGTATAATTAAAGTAAGTAGTTCTTAGCTACGGTTGTGTACGAACATCACATTCTAACCACTTAACCTAACTTAACCAATTCCAAACAAAAATAAGAAATCTGCTGTCATTTAATGAAGTGATTATATACTATATAAGTATAATAATATATATTGTTATATATATAGTATATCTATTATAATTATATATTATATATAATATATATTATAATAATATATCATTATATATATATTATATATAATATAATTGCTAATTTATAATTTTTCATATTTTAATTTTAAATAACAATTTTAAGTTAATTTATAAACTCTTATTAAACAAATTATTCATTTTGAAATTATATTATTAATTTAGCTGAAACCAAATTACTCTTTAGTAAATCGAACAACTATACTTATATAAGATGGTAAGAACGTTCCGATTATCTTTCGTTATTGGAATAAAACAATGAATATCTTGAAATTAACTCAAACCACAATTCATATATAGTATATATTATATATATATATAATAATTAGGGATGTGTCCGAATAGAAAAAGCTGAAACGAATCGAATATTCGGCTAAACAGTATTCGGACCGAATACCGAATATTCGGCCGAATAATAACTTCGCTATGGCCGAATAGTTATTTAAAAGTTCGGTCATTCATTGTTACGGGAACTTAAATCGCCTTAGAACTTGGTAAAGAATCAAAATGGTGAAATTTTTTATGGAATGACTCCTTAGCTGAAATAGAGTGAGGTGCTGATTTCCATAATTATTATTCTCGATTTGCTGTATCACATCCCGTTTTCGTTGCATCATGGATCCCCTATTTTTTCATATTCTTCTCTAAGTAATGACAAAATCCATGTTGCTACATAGGTTTATAGACGTTACCGGTTCGTGGAAGCATGTTGGAAACTTTAGTCACGTCTACATGTATCGGATGCCAGACTGAGATTTCTATCATTCATCTGAAAATACAGTCGGTATGGTCCTCATATGTTCACCATGGTGAACTGAACGATCTTGTAGAGAGTTGTATTTGCCGAAAGTTGTCCTGAGCTTCGAGATTGCATGAAAAATGACTACTGGACCATGGCACAAGAGAACATTTTATCGTTAACAGAGACGCAAGCTGCGAGCTCTCTTCAGTCAGATGTAACTTGTGCATTGCAAGCTTGAAGTTGCAGGCTACTTACCTCGCTTATGACCCCAGCATACAGATGCAGGTGAATGGCGACTGTTTTTATTGACACTTCTAAGAGGCAGTTATAAAGTGTGGTGTTGTTACAACAAGCAACAGTTATCCTTCGGTTCCAGTAGGATGAGAGAGGAGTATGAAAAATAAGACAGTTTGGAGAGGCTACAATATAGGATGGGAAATATGCGTAGAACTCAACATGTTAACATTTTGCTCGTCAGCAAGCAGGTTTTCACCAAATATACATGCTTCCTGTGTTAATGGGACAGCCTGGCGGCAAAGGATCATTGGACCAAAAGAGAATGGCCACTGAAGGAACCTTGACGCCAGGTGACAGGAACATCGTACGTGAAATACTTGTACAGAGAGAAACATCATCTAACCTCCACTACACATAACTTTGGTTGTACTGAAACAATTTTGAAAGGCCTGACATGATGTTGAATCTTCGCTATATTAGCGCCAATTGTTTCACCTGGTCATGAGTGAAAGAGAAGAAAATAAACTGATATTTTCAACATCAACCACAAATACGGACACTCCTCCGTAATGCTGCCTTTGCTACATAATACATGATAGTTAAGGCAAGAGCGTGGAATGCCTTTTCAGATAGTGCACAGAATTTTTGGGGAACTGAAAGCCGAACACTAACTGTAGCAGTAACTGCCTAAATCATTTTCATATCTCATATGGGAGTAGCAAGTAGACCTACTCACTACTTACGATTCTCTACTTGCTTATAAAAAAGGTTCAGACAAAATGGGTGTACTTAAACGAATTAGCCGAATACTTCATCAAGAATCAAAGCTCAATGGAAAGGACGTTACCCGAGCGAAGTGGGTAGTCAATATAGAATTCCGACTATTTGTTGGAACTTGATTGAAGGGATATCCAGACGCTATCCAGGTAGAGATGTCTAGAAGAGAAAGTTACTACATCGTAAGGTATTTACATTAACTAAACCCATTCCCTCTATTACATTCATTGTTGTCCCACATTCAATTCATAGTTGTATTTTTTTTCACATATTCATATTAAAAATCATGTATCATATCATTGCGATTTTTTCTCTCCCTTCATCTACACAATATCATATATTATATTATAATATCTATATATATTATATAAGTATATAATAATATATATATAGAGTTAGTATATAATAATAATATAATTATATATTCATATATAAAAAAAAAAAAAAAAAAAATATATATATATATATATATCATATTATATAATAATATTTAATTGTATATAATATATATAATATATAATAAATTATACTATATATATATTATATATTATTATTATATAATATATTATAATGTAATATATTATATATATATATATATATAATATATATATATATATAATATATATATCTATTATAATATTATTATATATATATATATTATTATAATATATATATTATATATATAATATATAATATATATGATATATATCCAATAATTTGAATAGCACTCTGAAAAAGGTAAAATCTAAAATTTTTACAATATCTGTGTTATCTACCTAATATCATACAAATGACGATAGTTTGATGCAAAACCGATTACATTTTCGGAATTCAGCCATTCAATATCAATGTGAAACGCGTCAATATTCATGTTTACCTATTTTATATACATAAGAATAATACAAAAGTAATAACTATTTTTACCTTGTAGCAAATCATGTAATATTAAAATAATTATATTGAAAATTGAAAAGTTCGTAGTTAAAGATATTAAAATAAATCTCATATTTAATTAAGCTCTAAGTTAAATCGATAGAACTATGTAGCTATTCCGCATTTTCAGGGGATAAATCCTATTTTCTGTCAGTCAGAAGATCTAAGGAGCTAAATTTTTATCTAGTTTTCTTTCATGCCTCAACACTCATGTTTTTTACTGAATCTCTCATGCTGATTCATGTTGAATAAGTTAGCATTTGAATCGGAGATCTAAGAAAGTAGCTACACACAAAGATTTCACATTCGAAAATTAAGTCTTTTTTTACTGATTTTTAAGCTTCTTCACGGTGTAATATTCCACTGAACGCTTTTGCTTTATATGAATTATTTAAAATAATTTATTGCAAAATGTCATTTAAAGTTTAACGTCGCTTAATGCTTGTTTTAGTGATATTTTCAAATGGCTCAAGTAAAGGATATATATTTGCTAACTGAAACATCTATTCAACATTTCTGATGCAATCTCAGCAGCATATATGGATAGAACGTTTTGTTCAAATCAATCTTTAAGGCATATCATAAGTTCTGTTAAAGCGTGTAGAAACTTAATTAATTTATGCTGATTGACATTCAGCTGCAATCTGTAATTTAAGCCTTTTCAAGCTGCAGTTGTGAATGGTGATAATGAGCAGATATGCTCTGCAGTAGATAAAATATCCTTTACAGACTTTGACCATATGATTGAATCGTAATATCGCAAGTTGGCTAACATGTGAAATATACATGAAATGGATAGCAAGCCACTCTCCCTAATACCATGTTTGCGCGTTTTTTTTAAAGCACTAAAATAAATTTCTTTTAAAGATTTGAAAAATGTCAAGCGCCTTATAAATCTGACATACAGATTTTCCCATATTTGGCTACAACATTGGCTATAATTTAATTTTTTTTGAAATAAGTTGTAACAGTTAAAGTTGAAATTGAAATACTTCCATTATAGGATGAGAATTATCTATTATAACCTGAATGTTGTGTGTTTTATAATAGTTCGGTAAAAAGCCGATACCAGAAATTTCGGTCATTTTGGCTAAATAGGCCGAATACGAATACTTAACCGGATATAGGCACATCCTATATATATAGTATATAGTTATATTTATAAATATATATATAGTATAGTATTATTATATAGTCATATATATACTATATTTTATATATATAAATATATATATATATATTAATATAGTATATAATCTATATATTATATATATATATATCTATTTATTTTTATCTAAATATTAAAAAATTATATTTGCTTAAAGAAACCAGTTAACAGAATATATAGGACTATAAAACATATAGTATATATTATATATATTATATATATATTATATATTATATAATATATATTATAATATATGTTACACATACGTTTGGGGATGAAAAATAAGTAAATTTTGTGAAATTCAATTCTGAGTCATTGAATACAGAACAGTCGCTAATTTCATTATAATGTTATCACATATTTGGGGAAAACAAGACCTTCTTAAACTGTTACAAGCTACTGAAAGAATTTTTTATATAGGCCCAATAGTTGTTAACATTTGTCAAAAATTTTAAATAATAAATATTTATTGACTGCTTAATTAACGTGACTTTAATAGTAACAAGCTTTGTCATAAATTTAATTGTATGTCTTTATGTAACAGGTGAACTTGCAACAACTTCTTGTTCAGGCATAAATTAAATTTTGTCCGGATTCTCCCTGATAAATACACTCTCCTACAAGCATTCCACCTTTGGCTTCATCTAAATTTAGGTTGTACATGTTTTTTGTTAAAATAATTCAGTAATCTTCATTCTTATTATGTGTTTTTGTTGTCGCAAGTGCGCATAAATCAAAATCAATAATATGTAAATTATTCAGTTTTAGATGAGTATGTGAATTTCAATCAGTAAAAACTCAAATTGTGGTGATACTATTTTGATTTTAACTGATACTCATCTTTAAATGACATGTGTTTTAATTTTTTTTCATGGATTCAATATCAGTGAGATTTGTAAAGTATGATAGTCAATTGGCTTGAAACTGAACATGGTAGAAATGACTGTCAGCTCACCACAGTTGTTTACTACACTTCTATTGCAAATAAGAAAAATTGCTTGTTCTACAGTTCTTATTCTTCTGACCTTGGTTAGTATCTTTTCAACACTTACTTTCCTTAACCAGTTAGTAAATCTGTCTTATTCATATTTTTAATTGTCCTCCATAACAATCCTTAATGATAGTATTAGTTACTATTTTTCTCTGGTCCGCAATAAATTTTTCATACAGAGATGTCTGCAAAATTTCTGCCCTGTAACTTAACTAAAAATTTTTTACCTCCTAGTAGATTCTGAACTGCACTTCAAGACAATAGCTGTCTCCATTTGATGGTACAAAATTCATTTATGAGGTATAGCTTCTCATTTTTTTTGCACTTTTTTTTTTTTTCTAGAAGGGAGGTGTCACTCGTCTTCTGGCAATCAATGTGTATATAACTCATTGTTCGCAACATACATCCAATGATATGAAGTAAAACCATTGATTAACAAAGTATAAAGTAACCACTATCACATGAAATTGAAAATAAAATTTAACAATAGTTGCATCGCAACATTTAGAACTGCAGTGATTGGAGGATAAAAATACTAGTCCCAATATGTATTCATTTTTTCCACTCAACCCAATCATTGGCTACTTCTACTTCAATATCAATGGTTTTGTATTTGTTCTTCATTTCATTATTGCAATGCATTTATCATTGATTTATGATTTTGTATTTTAAATCGCTGTGAAACACGTACATTGTTACCTCACTGATCATATATATATATATATTATATATAATATAAGTATATATAATAAAATATACTATAGTATATATATATTATTATATATATATATATATAATAATATACTATATTTAATATAATTATATATAATATTGTATGATATTATATATATATATATTATATATATATATATATATAATCGCTTAAAATTTATAGCTATAAAAATCAAAGTGATGCCCTTGTCTTCACTATAATTTCCACTTTTTTTAATTTTTTTGTGAATTTTAAAATGTAACATTGACTTTTAATAATATATTAAAATATAATCACTTCCTACCCTTCTGAACTATAACTGTATAGACAGTTAGATTGAACATATCTTTTAGATTTCTAGATATTTTTAGATTTCTATCTTTTTTTTATTTAGAATTATAATTAAGCCATGTGTCAACTTTTCTTGTTCAGTCGATTTTCATGGAACTTACTTGAAATTCTTAAATTAATATGACTATAACGTTGTTAATTATTTTAATTCTTTAACCTCTCCCAATTTACAAGATTTACGAAGATATTAAGTTTCTTAACCATATATGTAAATTGTTAGGAACATATATTAATGCAACTTACAATTTAAATAATTTTATAATTTCAGATAGAAAATAGTCTGATCAGCACGAATGGTAATAGTCGGAGAATGGAACTCTGTAGAATAACAATTATGCTCAAGAAGCTAAAAATATCACAACGTGTTACAGCTGTAGTAGTATAACAAACTACCTGTCAGTAATTCTTCTAAATTGGTGTTTGATTGTTAAAATTCAAATTAGCGCATTTATTTTTGGTGAAAACTTCACATACCCAACCAATAACTGATCTAGCTACAATGGATTGTAAATGTCACTTCAGCAATAATATATAGCAAACAATCATACAAGTATAATTCGGTTTCTCTCTAGCGATACACATTTGGAGTTATTCAAGGATTCCCGAATAGTCATTCATCTATTGTTTGGAATCAAGCAGCTCACATTGGTCTACCCCATTCAATTACATTAGTAAATTAGCTCTGTTGAACAATTTATTGCATCGTACTCCGAAAAAGATGACTCACTGCAAAAAAAGACATTAATCTAAGTTAGAAGCGTCACACCTGTTTTCCGTCTCATGTTATACATGTTAGATTCTTACATGCCGCACTGCACCACGGTCTTGCAAAGAATGCATTTCTTTATTAAATAAAATATTAAATTCAGTTTTCTGAATCCTTAATGGATGCTGTTATGAAGCAATATAAGAGATGTGGGATGCAGGAAAATGATTTAGCATGATGAGAAAATGATGCGATGGTGGAAGGTGCCGCTAGCCTAGTTATATAACAATCATTTGTTTTGTTGTGTGAATCAAGAAGTTTGAGATGTGGGGGGGATTGTTAGAGGAGATATGGAGGTGTTTAAATTGGGAAGCTTCTGGAAAGATAGATAAGAGAAGGTTGATCAAAAATGAAAGGCTTCCTCGGTGTGAATTTATGTTATATGGTGAGCAGCTGCAACAAGTCTGAATTTAAATTTTAGGATATATGTTGGATAAAAACGAAGGGTGATGCAATATAGTTAGGAAAGTTAATGAATGGCTATGGACTGGTGTGCAATTATAAATGTTGGTGATTGTAAAGGACTAAAATCTTGAAGGCTAGGGTCTATACTGCGGTAAATGTTGTACTTGTTCGTAATGTATAGTACGTTGAGACTATGCGTCTGTGAATAAGAGGTATACGATTACAGTTCAATGTGTTCAGATGGACATCTTAGGGGCGTTTTGGTTGTGAGAAGAATTGATAATAGGATAACGTATTAGAGATTGTGGTTTGAAAAAGGGGTAATATAGTAAAACGAGCGAATATTTGAGATGGTTTGGTCTATGAATGGAACAGGATGATGATAGCAGTACGTTACGGATATAATAGTGTAGTGTGTTGGGATCGACCGGGCTAAAGCGATAGAAGTGAAGAGTCAGTAAGGAAAGCCTGCGAGAGGAATGTGAGTTTGGCAAGGAAAAAAGATGCATAGGAGTGAATGATGGGGGTTTGTGAGGGGTTGGTTGTGCCCACCTGGGCAGGTTGACACTACAGACGATATCTAAGTGGGGTCCAGTCGGGTACATTGAAGCTCAGGGTGGATATTTTCTGGACTGCGACAGTCTCACTAATTAAGTATAGAGGGGGCGGTAGGGCTGGGCTTCTTTTTACTTGTCATATTCTTTTACTATTTTCTGTTTCCGGGTGCATTGCACGCCCATCTAATCTGGGGAAAGGAAGTAGATGATATATATATATGTATATATTATAATATATATAATATAAAATATATATATTAATATATATATACTATTATATATAGTATATATAGTAAATATCAATATATAATATATTATATATATATATATATATTCTATATATATATCATATTAATAATATATATATATATTAATAATATATATAATATAGGTGCCATATAGGAGAGAATGGCAAAGGTTTTGTATGGGGCTGGTTTCAGTGCCACCTGGCAAGGGATGAACCCTGTACATTGACGAATTACCATAGTGAGTATAGTCCGTCGCGTCCCATGAACTCTTAGGGTGGATTTTCGTCTGACATTTTCACTATATTAATGGTACAGGGGCGGCGTAAGCTGGGCTTTCTTTTCGAATCACATTTGTCATACTCTAATACTGCTTTCTTTCCGATGCTTGAATCTGCTCACTTATTCAATTTTTTGAAAAAAGTAGATAAAGAAAAAAAAGAATATAAATAATAGTACTCGTTATAGTAATTTATAGTAATAATATTTTATATATATATATATTATATAATACTTTTATATTATATTATATATATAATATTATATATGATATAATATATATAATATATATATAATATATATTATATATACTATATAATATATTATATAATTATAGAAGAGAGAAGAGAGAGGGAGAGTCTGCTTGTCAGTTTTGAGAAACTTGAAAATTTTTTAATGTGTTCTTTTTTCTCTTTTGAGTTCTATTCTTAACACTCTTCTCCAGGCACTATTAATTGACCACCATTCTATCTCATATCATATACAATTACTTAAAGTACACACCCTCTTCATAACAACCTTACAGATCATACTGCTCATATCCTAGTGTGGGGAGAAAGAATACCAAATCGTATGTCCTCGGCGTGTGTAAGAAGGGACTCAGGGCGGGGTAGATGGTTGGCTGCCCATACCACTATCTCCTACTAGGTAATGCTGATTGCAAGCCCGGAGTTGGTCGTGATCGCCGCACCGGATTCTAATTTTCGGTGCGAAATGTATGAATCGTAATGGGTACGTGGGATGTCAAAAGTAAATGTAGGAGAAAAGAAGAGGTAATTTCTTATTAGAATAGGGAAATTTTATTTAGCTCCTGTGACTGAAACAAAGATGATGAAACTGTGAAAATGAAGTGTGTGGTGTGACAATGTGTGTGTCTGGTGTGGAAAGTGAACTGAGAAGGGAAGAGAAAGGGTTTGCAATTTGAATGAGTGAATTGTGGTACAAGAGCTAGGGTAGATTTGTGGTGTTGCGAGTCCTAGAATTAATGGTTAAATTAAGTTGAAAAGTCAAGGTAGTTTGCTTTGACGTATGGTCTTCTGAGGGAAACTTGAAAAAAGTGCACTTTTGGGATAATCTGAATGATTTTGGATGGGGTGAGTATGGGAGCTTCTATTGATGTGGTTGGGTAGTGTAGATGTACGCTCGTGCAAAGGCCCATTGAGCAGGCATTTATAAATGGTGCATTTGTCCAGGAGCATTTTGCCCCATTCATAAATGCCTGCCAAAAAACTATTATATTATAAATTATCAGCAAAATGAATGTCTATTAATTTTACAGCATTTAAAAAAAAAAAACATTCAAAATATGTATGCTCTTCATTTTTTCCATATATATATATTATAGTATATAATATATATATTATATATATAATATATATATATAAATATTATATTTATATATATATATAATTATATATATATATATCATATATAGTATATATATATATATATATATATATATAGTATATATCAGTGGTCGATTTAGGGGGGGGGGCAGGGGGCCATGGCCCTCCCGAAATTTTTATAGACACTTAAAATTTAACATCTCATCTCTCGATAATAAAAGTGCATAAATTTAAATAATTTTTATATATTCTCGCTGTCAGTGAACTAATCTCGTAGTCCAATAGTTAAATAAAAAACTTAAAACATTAAAAAAATAAGATATGGAATTTCAAGCTATTTTTGAATTGCCTTCAACTCATTATCTGAGCTGGGTTTTAAAATTGCTGTACCAGTAATTAAAATCAAATACAGACGCACATTCCGACTTCCGAATCGACAATATTTCGCAATTTAGATCTTTTGGATTATTTAATTTGCAGTTGAGAGAAGTTATTAAATTTTCTTGCAATTTTTCATCGAACGGTGCATAGTGCAATAACTGAGAAGATAAAGTGATTGGGGATATTTTAAAGGACGATCTGAAAGCCAAATGAAGATTAGTAAAAAGCAGAATGGCTTTATGGAAGTTAATGCTATTCACAGACAGGTTGCCAGAAAACGCAATAGGTGGACTAGTTTCTTTCTTGCTCGCAATCACAATTTCCAAATTTACATCTTGTTGCAAACATTTTACCCGTGTTAAATGATTCAGTAGAAAGAACTATTTTCAACATTAAGACTTCTGAAAACCTAACCTTGATAATCACATGGTGATGAGACTTATTGGAATACCCTCTTGCTACATACATCCAAAATTGAAATGAAAAAATGAAGAGTATCTCAAATTCCTCTCCTCTCATTTCCGCAAATTAACATTGCTAAATCAAGTTTTTAATGCAATAAAACAAAATTTAATATCAAATATGAATATTCTATTGCATTTTTTCTTAAGGATGAATATTTAATATTTTTGTGTCCTTTCAATTTAATATATTCTAATATACTAATTAATATGATATAGTCATGATATATATATAGATTTGTAGAATTATATATATATGATAATATATTATATATATATATAAATTATTATATAATATAATTATATAATATTTAAATGATATATATATATATATATAGTAATAATATATTATATAATATAATATATATATATTATTATATATATTATATTATATAAAAGGAACAATTTGTTTGCTCCTCTCGAAAAAAATTCTGATACGCCAATGATATATTAAGCTATATAATATATATATAAATATATTATTATATATATATATTAATATATGATATATATATATATATATATATTATATATTATATATATATTTATAATTTATATATATATATATGCAGTCATCCGAAAGGCCGGCAATGTAACTGAGATAACTATAACATCTAAGAAATAATAACATTTGATTCAGCAATAATAACAACGTGAAAGTTAAAAAAAATTATTTATCAATTTTATTATAAATAAATAACATTATTTTTCTTGACTCTTATTTTACTTTTATTCCTTGAAACTGCATTAGTCTCGAGAGCAAAATTAGCCAAATACCATTTTTTTTTACGCTTTGGAGAAATATTATTTTTTTCTTTTATATATTTTAGGTGTTTCGAGCCGACGGAGGGAAGTCTCCCCCCCCCCGTCGTCCCGGTAGGCCGAGGACCCCCGATCTCAATCGTTCTGTACTCGTGGATATTCTTAACTGAAGAAAAAAATTCACCCATTTGTCAAACTTGCGCGCTCCTCGCGACTACTTTACTAGCTTTTTGTTTGTCAAAACTGTAAATTTTTTCAACATTTTTTAAACAATTTAAATTTTTAAAACGTATTTTTAATTCAAGGGTAAATGTCTCCTGTAGTTAAAAATGATATTGTTTTCGTGTAGCGTACAGTTTTAGTTAAACGCCTTGTTCAGTGCTGTACCATAGATATATATATAAATATTTATATAATATATATATTATATATATATTATATATATATATAATTATTTATATATATAATAATATATATATATATTACTATTACTATTATAATATAGATATATGCATATATATTATATTATATATATAAAATACACGTCGCCCTATAGAACGCTGGCTTGCTATGCTGCGGTTGGTAATGCAGATAAAGGAATTTCAAACACAAAAATAAAATTAATATTGTAATTAAAATTTTATTATGATAGAATAAAAGTCTTATCAGAATGAAAAATTGTAAAACCATAATAATCCATACATAAAATGAAAGAAACGAATAAACCTAAGAGTCCCAAGGATCCTCTGCGGCAATTGTTTTACTGAAACTCGTTCACTTTCATTGATAGCATTTGTATATGCTTCTCTCGCTGAAATATTACTATTTTATACAGTAGCTGGAAAGTATGTTACAAAATATTTTTTAGCTAATAGAGCAAAAAAAAATACCACAAAAAAATAAAAGAAACAAAGCAAAAATAAATCACTGGAGAGAAATAAAATTTTAATTTAATTAGAGCTGCTCTCCTATAATCAACTGTTTATTGTAAATAAGGGAGATTAATCGACAATTCTACACAAAAACAAGAAAAGAATATAAGAAAGCAGTCATACTTCGAGAATTTTAAGGTGATCAATGATAAGCCGTCTGCAGATTAATATGTTGGTTAAAACTGAACAGCGCATTAAATATTGATCTAAGACAGAATCAAAACGAAGTGCCTTGCGACTGAATAAACGTTAAGAAAAAAGGATCTACTCTATATTGTAAGTAAAAATCGAAATGACAAAGTAAATTTAGCCAGGTTGGCTGGTAATTCAAAAGGCGTTTTGCTTAAAAAAATTCGTAGACAGGGAAATGCTCCGTAGATAATGAATCAGCAAGACTTTTTCCTGAGAATTATGAATTAATTTAAGATAAAGGTACATGACTGACAGTTCAATGCTGAGATACTGGAGCTTTTCTTAAAAAAAAAAAAGCCTAGAGTACATACATTTCTAAAAAGTATAACGAGCAGGCTTCAAATCACAAATGATCTGCGTGACAATATTATTTTCAAAATGGACTGGCCCTTTTCAAGTGAATCAGCAGCCTCATCAAACACTTTCTTATGTTAGAATTAGAAAACAAATTTGCCATCTTCTGGCAGTCCAATAAAAAGGCTAGGGTCACAGTTGTATTTTTTTAAGAACGTTCTCGAGTGTATTTACGTAATAGTTACCTTGAAAATAAAGGAATGCCATTTAAAAGGTTGTTAATACTTGACATATGCATCTCTAGAAGGCTTAACTGCCAATGAGATGGTTGAAGTTGTAATTTCTTCCAGCAATATTCATTTTTAACCTTAGATCAAATGAGTGAATGTTGTTCAAAGACAATTCATAAAGATAACATTCTACCAGATTTTGTAATTTTCTTGATGAGGATTCGAATGCAAAGTCTGATGGAAGGAAATCTTTATTACGCAGACTGTGTAAATTATGTTTATTAGCTTATTATTATTATTAATGCTGAGGAAAGGAATGTTTATTATTAATTAATTATAATACATTTTAGTAATATTATCTCTTTGTTTTAGGTAAGTGCAATTTTGTTTAAGAGTCAGATTGATGGTGATGGATTTTGACTTTTTTAGGTTATGAAAGTAGTTCATTTGTTCAAATTGTTTGTTGTGAGAGAAGATTTGACATTGAGTGGTCGTAGAGAGCTTTAAAGTAAATTTTTGTGATAACTGAAGGAAGGTAAAGAGAGTGATAAGTTGTTTTACAAGTGTTTCTATAAAAGAACTTCAAACAAAATTAAAAAAAATGAAGTTGGTTGTTCCCTGGTAAAATTTAAATTAAGTTTAGCCACTAACTTTCTTTGTGTTTGTTTTGTTTAGAGCTTACACTAATGTACTAATGTTGACAAATACATTACATAAATCCGTTTGTATCTAGGTATTTCAATTGGCAAATCAATATAGTAAACTTATTTTTTGTTTGTTGTGGTAAAAACTAAAAATAAATTTCAGAGGAAATTAATTGAATTGGCGTTTGTTATACATACTTGGGAGTTCAAAATAATAGTTTATTTACAACAAAAAATACATATTAACATGTCAACTTGGGAGTTAAATAAGACTTAATACTGTTGAGGTTAAATCAAAATATTTAACATAACCCTACTGCAGCTATCATTTATTCGATAAACTAAATAAAGACTTTGGAAATTCGTCTTTGTAAAAATCCATTGCTTTATTGGATAAAAGCTTTGTTCTCTTATAGTGTTTTAATAAAATGGAGGAAGCTATTTCCCTTTGAGTTTAGATTTTAATTGTGAGTATATGGGGAATGTTTAAATCCTTCTAGACCATATTTTGTTAATTCGTCGCCCCTGATGTGGCATTGTATATTATAATAGTCAGTATAGTATGATATATAGTGATATCATATATATTATACTATATATATCGAGTATATATTTTTAGGTATGTATAAATACAAATTAAGAGAATATATTACGATATCTAGCTATATATATATAATATAATGTATATATGATTATATATAATGGTAGATCTGTTTAGAATAACCGGATTCTATATAAAAATTCTATATTTCGTCAGCAATCAATCAGATGTTTTGATATCTGGTAGTGAAAAAACGGCTGCAACATAAATAATGAATACATTTCCTTCAATTACTATATATATATGATAATATAGTAATATTATTATATAATAATAGTATACTATAGCTCAGTATTAGTTCTTATAAGTTATACTATATATATATATATATGATATATATATATATATATATATAATATATATATATAATATATATATATATATCATATATATATTATATATATATATTTTTAACTATATATATATATATATATATAGTATATAAGGACGTATATATACTATATATAATATTATATAATCATTGAATATTGTCTATAATGATTATCGGCGATATAAATGTTTTAAGCTAAAGGTAATAGTATGATTAATCCTATATAATTATAGTCATTGATTATGAATATTAATATAATAGTAACGTAATGATATAGTAAATATATTATAAAGTATTTACAGTATATTATATAAAATATTAATATATTATATATAATAATATTAATATATATATATATATTAATTATATATAATATATAATTATATATATATTTTATGTTATGGATAATTAATATTATTTGTATTTTTTGATTCGGGATGGAGGCGTCTGATTGTATAGTTTATTGGTTTATTAGTACTCCTCCGATAGTTAATCAATGCGGTTATATTAACCTAAAGTCTGTAAATGGGGAGAGAGAGGCTAGAAATTCAGAAATTCTAAACAATGGAGAGATACAAAAAATCTCTCGTAGAGTGGGTATAATTTATGGATGAGTGGGCATGTCGGAGCACGCGCTATGCGGGCGAGCTAACAACAGGGAGAGAGCGCTTCCTCTTATATTTGTATACCACTGGGGCGCAGTATGGAGAGAGAGAGAGGAGACGTGAAAAACAATGATCTACGCGGAGAGACAAAAAAATGCCATATATAGACTGCGTGAGAGATCTCCTCCGGGAAATCCCCGTGAGCGAGAAAAATAGTCTGCTACCGCACCCGCTATGCTCTACCCGGAAGGCCGGAGAGATACCCCGACTCTCTCGTGCGGTATAGTATCTATTATGTAGTAGATGTTTCATATGTACTAGTTTAATAAACAAAAACATATAACTCTAGAAAAGGCATTCTATTTAATATATATTTTATTATATATTCGAAGTATAACGTATAATAGGTCTTAATATAAGGTATCTATTCATATACGCTCATATAATTTCTAGTACATATATTAAACATAATTTTATTTCTACTTTATTTTTTTTTACAATATCTATTACGGAGAGAGTAGTATAGCTGCTGAATCAGTCTACAGGTATTAGCTCGAAAAAATATTCCTTGTCAGCAGTATGCTTATTTGTATTTTATATTGGGAAACGGAGCAGTGAGCCATGAGCCTATATACGCGGTCGATATGAGGTATATATATGTAATTTTATTTATTACTATATTAGCTTAATAATATTTACTTATTTAATTTGTTTAAAATTTCATTCAGATAAGAGAGGCCTTCTATTATAAATAACTCAATTCAGTTCGAAATATATTTTTATTTTTGATTATATACCGAGCTTTCGCGTTTTACACTACGAATTAATAGATGGACTTTGACTGAGCGTACTGATTTGTAAAAGTATATAAACTCACTCATTTTACCACATATATTAATTAGATATATATATATATTATATAATATAATATGAATAATAGATATTTATTATATATATTATATATATATTAAGTATTATACTATTAATATATCACTATGATATATCATACAAAGTAGTACTCCCGTTATACTAAAGTCTCTAGTATTGTGGGCTATATATATAATAGTGTATAACTATTTTGACTCATTCAATCAAAAATCTGTAGGTATGATTAGATCATCTTCATACTGCACCTACAAAGTGCGATCTATCGAGTTTCTCGCCTGCCAATTGTAGTATCCAAATATAACATTTATAATTGATATGCAAAAAAATCTGAAAAGGAAAATTGTTTATGCATTCCTTTTGTTTTATTTGTTTGCTATTTTTTTATTTCTGAGGTACTTATTCTCTATTCCAAAGTATATGCATTGATACACATTCAAGGATTGTTTATTTAGTCCACAATATTATGGTCTGTTAATTATATATATAATTAATATATAATATCATATATGATATATAATTTAATTATATATAATATAAATTATATATATTATATATATAGTATTAATATATATCTTCACAACTGTGAGTAAAAGGGTACGCAATGTACCTTTTTATGGCCTCACGGTTTAATTACCGTCAAACATGCAGCCCTGTCCTTACGTCTAGCGCTAACAGCTATACTCTTAAAGCTTTTAATGATCGCCTCACATTTTCGATGATGCATCTAATTCATCTTATCTGTCTCTATTAGCTCACATTAATATCTTAATATATCCTTCTTTAAATGATCGTGTTCGATAGCTGCATTAGCTCCATGTACCGAGCTCCTGAGTGCTAAGTGATTTAGTTACATCAGGGGCTTATTTCCCTTATGCGCAAGTTCTATGTCCGAGAGAGCTCCAGATAAGTTGTAATTAAATTTAGCACTTAAATATCCATGTATTCTCTGGAGAGAATGCATAATTATGGGTCTCATCATGAGAGATAATCTATGTAGGAATACGGTATTAGGAACGCAGAACTGGTGAGCCCGAGATGCCCAATCTACCTTTACTTCTATATAAGGTATATATATACCTTAATCTACTACTACACGATGATTTTTGAGAGGTGAGAGTATAGATAGCTATTATTATATAATTCCGCATGCTATATGAATAACTCATATATATCCACGGCCTACTACCTCGTTTTAAAATATATAATATATACTATACTTTCTTCATATATATACTGGTTACAATATATTATTACTAATGATCTATCAACTTATGAATATCATATATAGTATTATATAGTGTGTGTGTGTGTGTGTGTGTGTGTGTGTGTGTGTGTGCATGTTTGTGTTTGTCTTTGCCTTTCTGTCTTCCTGCGTTCGCTAAACAATGAGGTTAGAGATTTAGGCTTTGGACGAGAGTCTCTTTGCTCCTAAAGGCTAATCTAACAATCTTTCATTTTACTCTTACTAATATTTAGTAGCTGCAATTTACCTCTTTACCGCCGAAAAAAGGAAGCCGCTCTGATCCTTCCTATACTTATCGCCCTTTACTCTTACTCGGCGCGTTTCACTATCTCAAACAGGCCGCTTTTGATTATGAGTGTAGGGATCTATCTTAAGAATCTCTGCTTTGAAATCACACTCTCCTCAAGCCCTGACTCATCCGACACTTCTTTCAGCAACGTCCTCTCTCACGCGATTGGCTCCCAAAACGCCTACAAAGATCTCAATCTACTTCTATATCATCAATCAAAGCTGGATTACAATCCCTTTCATCTACATTTCTGGAAATCTGCATCTGCTGGTTGTGCCCTATATACTACTAATGATATATAGATACATACTTACCATGTTATTCCAGAACGTACTATACTATACTTATTATCTAGTAATGAGTATATTACAGTATATGGTGATTAATATATACTTTTTATCTCTATCTTTATTAAATTAACTTAAAATATTATATTATAGGTATTTTAGCCGGGATACTATCATACTTATATTATATATACCCTATTATTATAGTAATGAAGCTATCATTATTTATATATATTATATATGTACTCACTGTACGCGCGTTCATAGTATGATGCGCACGATACTTGCGTACTTAGCACTAAGTCATATATACTTCTTATACTAATATTAACTATATCAACATTTGATGACTCACGTATCTATATATGTATATTAGTTATACAATATTTAGTAGTTTGCTTCTACTATTAGTATACATAACAAGAGCTCTATACCCTCCTTTACGGATTTCTCGAACACTTGCTTAAATGGTATTAAATAGGTATAGCCGAATACGTAGTTTTGGATTGTCATCCTCATCCGACTACGAGGTGATTCCAGGTAGCTGTTCATTATATCCAATACGCATTCACTCATATACAATAATAGTAAATGTGACCCTCACTTAATATAGTATCTGATTATAGATATGAGGAGGTTCATGCGGGACGCACTAATTTCTCCTGTGGCAGGAAACTAATTCATGCCGCGATGGTATTACTGATGAGGGTCCTCAAATACATTGTGCGTTAAATTGTTATATTGAGATACGTTATTGATATAATACCTATGCTTAATAGTGGAGGTTACTATGAGAACTTAGTAATCTGTTTCTATTTAATATTACTTTCATTAGTACTTTTAGTATTCCGCTTACCTAATTATAACATTTATTTTACTACATTATATACAAATAACAACAACAAACAATTAAATTAATATAACAATATAAATGAAACTCAGTATACGCAATATCACGTTCTCTCTACATTTTACGGATTTCATCTCACTTAATATTAATTTATACTACCTAATTAATTGCAGTTACTATTATATTCATATACAATAGTGTTTATGGTGAGTGAATAAAGGATATTATAACATAACACTACCTGAACTAAAATATAACGTATCATAATAATACCTAGCATGCTTTGCGTACGAATATATAATCACCTTATATATAATATCGACTATACTATTATATATAAATATATAGTCTATCAGGTGTATGGTAAAGCTTATACTAGCGATCCACTATACATTATGTAACTGCTTCGATTCTAATCATATTACTACTATTATATTACTAAATATACATTCATTATCTAGCGAACGTATAAGATATATAACACACAAAAGTGATGATAAGTTATATATAAGATATACTACGACTCACCTATTGTATTATAATATAATACTAATTAATTACTTATATACTACTATATACTTACTATAACTGATTCAACCCACCTTCTCTTCTAGCATATCACTTCTCATAGTTATACAAATTTATACTTAAAATAATATACTAGTCGTCATTCAGACACTCTATAAACTAGCTTATCCTCTGTAAATCTAAGAATATTTATGACCTTATATATTATTTATCTACTTGTATATATAAATAATATATTACTATATCTATACTACCTATTTCATAATTACACTTAGCTGTATCTATACTATCTAGTGAGTAATATAATGAAGTTTATTTATTACTATCATTTTCATTATGTCCCAGGTGGATTTGAACCCTTAACACGCTCTAGTGTTATGCATGTTATCCACCAAATATTTTTTCACCTCCTCAACACCATCCCGTAGATTATCATGGCAAGATCAAAGAAATACCACCTAAGTGATTCTTGATAGAAATAATTTTCTTGCGCCATCCATCGGCTATAACACCTCGGAACAAGACACATCCTGCTACACTTCGGGGACCAAGCGCTCAAAACTGGGTTATTTCTTATGCTACGTGAACGAATAAGGCATGTTGATATGGATAAAAGAGTAATACATCCGTCCTGGCTCGCAATCTACTAGAAAATTTGAGACATAAACATTATGTGCCCAGGTGGAGTATGCAACCTTAACGCCTATGTGCGAACGCTAAACACCTAACGCAGTTATTCACGCTTACTCCACGCCATTAGTAACCTCTTGATTTAACATCAATAGGGTAGTGATTCTATACCCCAGCCTCGGGAACATAACTGTTCTTTATGTAGCAATGTTTGTAAGATTGCGAGTTAAAGCATTTATTTTTGCATCCATATCACAATTTATTGCAATCCCAGATAAAATACTCATACGCCCAGTTCTTGCCCGCTGGTCCCGTAGGTAGTCGGGGGAAGTCTTATCCTGACGCACGAGAATACAGCCGACTGGGTGGAATATCATCTAGAGTCTTTTCTTCTCACAGTTCTGGGTATTTAGCATGCGCTCGAGCTTTTAGTCCTAGTCGATAAGGCTATGGTGAGGTAAAAGAACTCAACACCACGCTCTATGTGATCATTTGAGACATCATTAAGGGGTTACAGGCGTCTCCAACAGAGAAAAGATAGTTATTCATGCACAATATTTGTAATAGCAAGACAAATCGGCATTTATAATGTGAGCCAAATAGACATAGAGCGAAGTCACAATCCATGTATAACATCCAGCATTATTATAAATACGGTAATATTATATTCGACTAGGTACATTGCAGCGCCTTCGACTAATAATAGATAACATGGGGAACGTTATTACTTAGTTTTAAGTCAACCTCTTATAGCTATAATCGTACGTAGAGATCAATATATTATATCTTTTAATATAGTATATATAGTAGATAGTTAAGCGACTGGCTGAGGACATTACTTCTAGTTATTCATTGACATGCTTCCGTCTTACTCATCTAGTATGATTCTTATTACCTTCATCGTGAATGAAATTAGTTCCATCTTAAACAATAGAATCAGCATCAGCCGGTCATCCGCAGCTCATATACACAAGCTTGCATCTTCTCTCTCTTCAGGATCTTCATCGATTTAAATGCAAAAGAGTGCAGAGAGAGGAGAGTCAATTTTTCAACGGCCGCCGCTAACTTGTTGTTGTGAGGTTGAGCAGTACCAGCAATTGCAGGCTTCTGTAGCATGCAATACTGCGACGTGTGATATACATCTTGTTTCCGATGGCGGTCTTCTAATTTATTGCTTCGATAGATTATGAGCTTCAATGTTTTTTTCAACGACTATTCAAGCTGGCTAACAAATAATTTTTGGTTTAAAGTACTTGGAATATTGTGTTATCAAGGGTGAGGAAGGACCCTCTTGAGACCCATTGTGCGTGTGAGAGTCCGTAGTCACGCTTTCGACCATAAAGTGCTGCTTCAACTACCTAGAGCCCAGCTTTTCAATATCTCATCTTCTGAGCTTTCTGGAGGAATGACTTGTAGTGAGAGGGTAAGTAATGACTGGGAACTCCATCTGCTCTAGGGGATTCTCACTTTTATTCAATTACGTGGTATCACAGAGGATGTATCGTCTTTTTTGCACCTCTTAGAACTTTTCTTGGTGCAACCCTTTTAATACAAAGTGGCCACTTCTTACAGAAAGTGACAATTAAGCCGCTGTTTGTGTTCGATTTTTCAGTTAAAAGGCTTACTCACACGGGAGGCATTAGGTGTACATATCATAGAGAAGACGAGGCTCGAGCTAGTCAGACTATAATCTTGTTATATAAGAATAAGAAATTTTATCTTTTAGTATTAATGAGATGTTTTCAAATCTTCTTTCAGAAATCCTTCAAATATACGATAGACCTCTATTCGTTTGGCGATGCGCGTATATACTCTATGTGAGTGATTGACATGTATTAAAACACTGTTACGTATATTACTACCAGAAGTGTCCGTTTTAAGTAGTTTATCTATCTTTATTGCAAGTTGCATTTTGGTGAGCCCTATGGAAGCCCGTCGCGAAGTTTGATGAACTTGTATTAACAAGTGTATATGAAGCGTCACTCACATGTTTGCCACATTCACAACTTTGTCAGGTTCAATAATTTTTGGAGTTCATGAACTCGAATCTTGAAAGTTACTCCATTGGCACCACTCGCGATTCGGATCCGACCTCTTGAAAAACTACCGAATCTCCGAACTCTAAGCCTCCACCCCTCTTCAAAAATTACCACGACTCCAACTTCGACTCCACTCCTCTTTCAAACTTACCGACTCGCGCCCACTCCCTACTCCGTTGACCCCGACTCCGACTACTCGCAACTCACCACATATCTCTGCGTCATCTAACCACAACATAAAAAAAAAATTCTTTTAATAAACATAACATAAATAAACAATTTTATTTTTTAGACTAAATCTTTTAATTCTTTTAATTTTTTTATTAAAAAATCAACGAATCCAATTAGATATACAATTTAAACTGGTAGATCATAACCTTTCCCAAGATAGTGATCTATTGATTAGGAGAAGAGTCATATTTAAGTATCATTTTTTTTGCTTAAACATGGCCATAAAATATCAAGTTCTATTCGTTGTCATATAGCATCCCAATGCATATAAATAACTTCTTTGTTATGAATATTAAATTATGTCTGAGAAACATTTTGTTTTACTAGTATCCTTTATTTCACAAAGATAGCAGAAAAATATAAAAAATTTTGAATTAGCTAATTTATTTTACACAAAACCCAGCAAAAAACAAAAAATTTCCATAAGGCCCTATCTTCTTACAGGCACTACAGACACTTATTAAAATAAAGGAACAACAATGCTTTTTCACAATTCAGCAAAAGCCTACACCATAAACCATAAGCGGTTGAACTAAAAGCAACATCAATGTATACAAACAAACTCTAGACAATACCGTTATGTATTCATCGAATAATCTGATAACATTAGACAAACCCTCACTTTATCAATTGGGCAAACGATAAGCCTAACATTTATTGTCACAAAACGCTTAACCTATTCTTCGCACTTTTGCTAATACGCTAGGCATTACTGTTGTCCAACCTACGTATGTTATTTGTTTGCACGCATTAAGGCATTGCAACATATTTAATCACCAAGTCATTAGCCAAACGACTTTGCATAATCCACAATCTTGTCCACTCAGTTGTACTCACCTGTAACCCTCTTGAATAAATGCATAATCATAACAAAGTTTTCAGCATCTATATAATGTCTAGTATTAACCAACATTTACCCATATCAGACACATGATAGCAACGAATAGCACTTATCGTTTTCACGAACAGTATCTATATAGCTAGTTCGCGGCAATGGCATAAAGTTGTATGGATCGTTATCATGGTAACGCAAAGTACCTCGATGTATTTGAGTAGACTACTCATTCCAACGTAAATGTAGCCTAAGCACTATCCAACAAAAATGTTTTAAACTCTATATTCCTTCTACTCTCAGAGCATAGCTATTTATTATGCTTATACGCTAATGCAGATTTTAGGCATTATCATGAGTTATATATCTATTCAATCCAACCACATTCTTCTTCATTGACAGAAATATTCTCTATATACCCGCCTAAACCTATTTATTATTACTGGACAGAATCGAATAACCCACTCGGTATTGATATGTTTTGACAAAACATCAATTTTGATGAGTGCTAACATATACAATTGAAATGATGAAGAAATATATATAATCTCCAAACATGTCTCACACACCTCACATATCCTCAGGTGCCTTTACCGCGCCCTACTACTAGGGGGATATGAAAAGACTGCTACATTAACTTCAAGGTCTCTCATACCTTTAAACAACCATGGCAGAAGTTTTTACCACTTAACATTTACCTTAAAGCTGCGCACGTCACATGTGCTCATCTTTTGACAGAAATATCCAATAACCATTTAGCTGTTACTCCAGCTTTTTAGCACTCGAAGTAATATATCTAGCATAACACACCCTAGAATAGATAATATAATACACAGCTAATACTCATTAAACAACACTTAAAAGCAAAAATTTAATATATCGGCATACTGATCTAGCCACAAGTTCAGCTCTGTAGCTCAAGAAATTAGCTAAATAAGTTGTAACATCAGTAAAGCTAAACCAGCATCAGTCTAAAACTAAGAACATAACGAGTCATAACACCTAACATACCTTACGACTCTTAGCAACAAACGTTAACATTAGGCGAATCCCTTACTCTAAACACCCTGCTCTAAGTAAAGTAACCTAATGCGATTCACCCCTTCTCGCTACAAAACGTAATCCCTCCATTCAATCTTTAGTTATTTTACTCCGGAGATCTCTCTTAGAGCACCTCTCAAGTGTTAATTTAAACGTCTATAGGGCATGGTAATATCTAAGCAAATCACTCTTAAATAATTTTTAATCAAAAACCGTGTAACCAACTGAGTCATAACCAGTATGAGTACCTATTAATAATCTTGAGTTATCAATAACGTATACTATTACTATACTTACTATAATATATAATATATAATTATAAATATATTATCATATATAATTATAATATTTATATATATCATATTATAATAATATATATATCTAATATATACTATATTATATTTATGATATAATATAATGGAGTAAAACTCGCGCAGGATATATAGATACCTATATATTTATATAATACTGAGTGAACCCTCGCGGTATCTGTTGGGAGTCCGGATTTAAAAAAATTTCACATAGTACCACTCCATATAATAGGTAGTAAAAATATATGATTTAAAGCGTGTAAAATAGTCATATCGAAAATATGAAAAATGTGGATTACGAATGAACTAGCGGAGTAAGAATTCAACGACAATTAATAATCGTATATTAGTTTTACTTCTCTTTATTTCTTACAACATTTTTAGTGTGGGACTCTAGCAGCGGACGGGCTAGAGTAGGGGCAGAACGGGACGTCCATGGTCGGTCAACCGTGCGTCACAGGCCGAGACGAATGAAAACAGATGAGTCCACGCGATGAATTCTTAGCTGTATTAATCTTTGGCGTTAGAAATCATCACGGAGTAGAGGTATAACTTTTTTGACAATTATTATACCTACTTAAGCACATAACACAGTGGTATATCTTATAGATATATTCATTCAATATGATACATATTATAAATTACTATTAATGTATACTCAGCTATATATATCACTCAATAGCTCTCTATTAATTATCACTATTGACAATTTAATGTATGGTAGTATACTCTTAATTATATTCTTACAGGTATGAGATACGTGATTCTATGGTTATCACAACGTATGCCTGGAATCTATTATTATGGTATATTAATAATAGGGTTATGATGATTCCAAGGCAAAAGGTCTCTAATATAGAATACATTAGTTATATATAAACTACTAGTATATAACTTTAACTTAGTATATATATTATTCGATCATATCACTTACCTTAACTTAGTAATTAATCTTTACTTGCAGGTAGTGAGATAGATAGTTGGTGCTTTTATATATAAAAATATAATATTATCATCGTTTCACTTATCTTCTTAATTAAGGATATATATAATTAGCCCTATTATAATTAATTAATATAATTAATATATTATAATATTAATATGTAGATATTATATATATGTTGATAATATAATTATAATATCATAATAATATATATTATATATAATATTATAATAATATATTAAATAATATTACTGTATAGAAATGCAGCTGCCATAGTGCTGCTCGAAAGAGTAGTAATAGATGTCAATCATTTTATTCACACACTCGCGTACCTAACATCGATATTTATTTTTTATCAAACACAACGCATATTTCGCCAATACTGCGTACTATTTATAACAAGTCAGGCGCACCATAAGAACGAGACTAGTCTATAGATCAATTCGCTGATCTAGAAGTATGGTAGGAAAAAAATAAATCAAGATGTAGCGTCAAGAGACGTGATAGTCTCGCTATTGTCGAAAAAAAATTGAGAGAGTCGCTCGACGGCTCCTTGCTCTTTCCACTTCGCCCACCCTCGAAGGTTTTGAAGCAAAGATGACCCAGTTTCCGAGAGGGAGTCACCCTTTTAAACATCCACATTGTTACACATATGATAATACAAATTCAATTATTAATATTATCTGGAATAAATATGCAAAATCAATTATCGATCGTGCGTAAATTGGTAATAAGAATAACATGGTTATTAATAATAAAAATTTATTAATTCTATACCCAAGAAGACCATGAAAATTGGTAAATATAGAGCCTTCCAGCACGATCTGTGCTTCATAATTAATAATATAGTAAAAGTAGGCCTGCGGAATGTAATAGTTATCACTGCGGTTTACATGGATGTAGATTGTATTATGTATAAGAAGAAACTGATATGTATCACGTCATAGAGCACAGTCGTGGAGAAAAGAAAACCTTCACTTGAATATACAGCGGGTCATTACCTTGACTACGTAGCAGGCATATTAAATATTCGGGAGGCTTATAAGTTATTATAGATCACATGTAAACTCTTAGCTATGCGGAATATAAATATAGTTAAATATAGTTAAATATATATGATAGCTTAAATAATTATGATATTTGTTATAATGTTTGAGTGATATTATAAGTATAATATATATATTATATATATATTAGATTAATATAGTATATATATGATGAGTATGTCATATTATTATATATGAGTATTAACATTAATTATAGTATAAATAGGTTGATATTATTGAGAGTTGAAGAATATATATATAGTATATTAAATATAATATATTAATATAATAATAGTATAAATTAATAATATGATATATATATTATATATATTTAATTACTTATATATATATTATATATTATATGAATAATATTATATAATTATTTATTATGAAATTAATATATATATTATATTAAAGTAAAGTAATAGTATAGGCTGAAGTGGATAATTATATAATATTACACTTATTCCTTTAAAGCAAGGAAGTTAAACATATAGGGTGGCAAATGAATATATATATATATATATGATTAGTATATATATATATATATAATATATAATATATATATTATATAATTTATATATATATTATACGATATAGAATATAATAAATATATATAACATATATATATATATATATATATATATATATATATATTTATATAATTAATATAAAGGAAGGTGCTAAAAGTGCATTATGTAGGAGAAAAAAAGAGGTAAAGTCGAAGTATAGTTTTGGAGAAAGCAGAATGCAGGAATTACAAGGACAGAATGTGAAGCTCTACCTTCTGGAAGGTAAGTAAGGCAAAGGATTGATAAAAAAAAAGATTAATAGGAATATGCAGAGAATAATTAAGTAGGCTATGTGTACTCCCTTCGTTATATCTGTGACTTGACTGATAGATGTAGCGATTGGAGAGTTGTAGGAGAGAAACATTGTGAGTACCGGACGCGGGACAAAATCTGGTGCTCTTTAATAGCTGTTGTAATCTAGCGGCTAATTGAAGGGTGAATCTAATTTGAAAGTGTGGTGTGGTGTTGATTTTTCGGCAAATAACAGAGAATGGGCTGTTATGTGAACTTGGAGAAGATCGAGGGCTAGTATGGGGAGATGATAGGAGTGAATATGAAGCGGGTTAAGGAGATGGCCAGAAGATAGTTGCATAGTGTAACACGAGCCGAGATGGAAATGTAATTTTACCATATGTCATGTTGAGGGATGCAATAGTGTCGCGTGAAGATGATCCAGGAGTAAACATAGAAAGGTTTACGAAGGAGGAACCGAACCTCTCATTGACTCTGACGGTGGATATGGAAGGTTGTTTTTTAACAAAGTCCGAGACACTTAAAGCGCTTTATGGGATGCGAGGGTATTGCCGATTACGTTCTGAAGTGGTTTAGTTTTACGAACAGTAACTGTAAGTAGAAGAGCCAGTAATTAGTACTTCTTACTATTTAGGGGTAATGGCACTAGATAACCGTTTGAGAAGAAACGTGATGAATCTGACGGCGGTAATTATATCGATTTGGTGTTTTTGGAGATAAATGTCATGGATAACTGAGACTTTGGTAGAGAGGATATTCGATCAATATTGTGATATTATGATTCAAGAAACCAGCGGGTCACAGGTGACAGCGGAGGGCGGAATCGCTCGTATATTGCAAGTAATAGGCAACAATAGTGTATAAAATAAGGATGAGAGGAGATTGAGTTTTTGAAGTTCCAGTAAATGTGTATTAAGTTTTTAATGGAACCAAGTTGTAGCAAAGCAGGGCCGTACATGCTTGGCGACTAGTGAGCTGTGTGGTGGAATACAATTCGAAATATGAAAGTAGTGGTATGGTAAACTATTAAATAGATGGAGTGGAGACAGCACTGGCGTGTGCGGCACAATGGGTGGTTAAAGGATTCCTCCAATGGTCATTCTAATTTGTATATCGGATTTGATTGAAATAATTTAGTTAGGGAGGTGGTAGTCTGGAAGGCTGTTAGAGCACATCTGAGACATGGGAAAAAGTCGGAGGGATGACCGTATAGTATATTTGGTCGTTAACTGGCGAGATAAATTGGTTTTTAATGTAGCCGAATTGAATAGGAGTTGAAGGTTGGCAGAGAGTCTGGAACGGGCGTATGTAAAAGAGGGGGGCGGGGGGGGGTTTGAAAATAAGTATGGAGAGAAGAGTAAGTGATGGTAGTCGAATGGGAGAATCTGCGTGTGTCGACAGTTGAGTGTGAAATGGTGAGCAAGTTGGAACCAGTAATCTGATTTAAATTGTAAGAAATATGTTGGATGACAAGGGAACCGATGATGCAAAGTGTAGTAGTAATAAAGTTGTGAATGATAGGAACGTGACTGGTGCAAAAATCTTGGTGAACACAAAGGGACAAGTCTTGAGTTAGCTAGGGTTTTGCAGTTGGGGAATGGAGCGTGGTGATGTAAGTATTACTTTAATGCATATAACCTTTGTTAAATAGTGTGTGGCTGAAATACTGGTAGGAATAAGAGGTAAAATCTAAGTGAGAGTGTTCAGTTTGACAGTTTTAAGGGGCGAGTGTTTTGGTGTGAGAGTGTGTCAATTGTGTGAAGTGTTAAGTCAATTTTTGTGTGAAGTTAAGAGTAAATGGAGCAATAAACCGCAGTGCTTTAGGATTTTTTTGGTAATACGGGAAAAAATTATGGAGATAGTCGAAGATGGAATCCGAGGATAATTTTGTGGTAGTGTGATGTGAAATCGACCCAGCTGAGAGAACGAAGAAAAAAAGTCTATTGAATCAGTACTGGAGCAAAGGAGTGGGAATTTAGCAGAGGCGAGATGAAAGGTGCATAAAAGGAAGAGTGATGGTGCGGGAAGTTTTATTGAGAGGGCATTTTGTGAGCGTGTGTCATTTGTGTGAGCCCCACCGTATCAAAAATACAGAATACCACGTGATGGTCCGTTGAGTCTTGTGAAGTCTATAGGTTAACATCCTTTTGACACAGAAACCAACTCCACTTAAGGGTATTGTCATGTTCTATCTACTACTTTTCTGTTCCGGTGTATGCAATGCACAATCTGGGGAAAAGGAGGTAGATGACACACACAATGATAGATGATGGGATACAATGATTGATAGGGTAATCAGTATGGAGAGAAAATAATTTAATATATATATACTAATCACATTAATTTAAACAAAAAATGAGAAATAATAATTCTGAAAGTAATATATTTATGTTAAAAAAATGATAAAAGAATAATAAAAATAATAATAATAATAATAATAATAATAATAATAATAATAATAATAATAATAATAATAATAATAATAATAATAATAATAATAATAATAATAATTAAAAATAATTATTAATAACTAATAGTAATAAATAAATAAAAATAAATAAATAAAAAAAAAATCATGCTGAAGGAATTTAAATAAAATATATTTATAAAATAAGATAATGTCAAAATAATAATGATAATATAAATATTAAAAAATACATATAATATATAATGAATAAAATAATAATATATATAATAAAATAATAATAATAATAATAATAGATTAATCTCATTTATTAAGTAGAATTAACTTCCGACTTTAGTCCTTTTACAACTATTTTGAATAGTTTTTATTGAAGAATTTTGAAAAAGATAAAGAAAACTTTACCTGCGAACACCTGCTTCACTTTTTCCAAATATTTAGATTTAAAATTTATTCTCTTTTTTTTTTGTTTGTTTCCAAACTTCTTATTCTTAGAACCTATTAATTATTAGAACAATGTTCCTCCATATCACCCTGGTCATTCCCCTTTCTTCTTAAGAACAAGTTGGATGAAAGTTACAACTCAATTCAATATTTATGGAATAAAACAAATTTAAACAAGTTAAGGGAATTGGCCAATAATCCAAGTTTCCGCTTGTATTTAATAAATTTCTTTTCCCTTTGTCCTCTTTTTCCTTCTCTCTCCGTTTCCTCATTTGCCTTCTAGACAAGTTTGAGAGGAGAGCAAGAGAGAGAGAAGAGAAAGAGTAAGAGAGAGAGAGAGCGAGAGAGAGAGAGAGAGAGAGAGAGAGAGAGAGAGAGAGAAGGAGAGAGAGAGAGAGAGAGAGAAGAGAAGAGAGAGAGAGAGAGAAGAGA